>JBBPBX010016189.1:0-13416 GCA_038048925.1 Garcialebias charrua | reverse complement strand
AATATCTCAATTTTAAATACAACCTTTAACCTGAAGTAATTTTGTTTAAATATTTCATTTCAGGTTTTTTTTTTTTATATTGCCCTGCTTTATATCTGTTGTGTTTATTTGAAATAGTGGGTAGTATTATTTTCTAGAGTTTATTGTCTCGTGTGACTGCAATACAACTACACAAGCTAAAGACATCGGCATATACACGGTCGGTTTTGCGATTTGTTGTGTCTAAGAACTCTGCTGGTTTATTGAAAAAAAAGTTTTATTCTGCCAAGTACAGTATAATTGCACAAGGGAGTAAACCTCCCACTAAGATATGTAAATAAATGTAATCTTAAGCGCATCTGGACTTATTAGTTTTTACAGACGTGTCTTCACAAAGATGAAAGTTGTGTGAAAGTAATGTTTAGCATCTATAATGCAGTTTAATCTGTCTTTTTTTGTGTGTGTGTGTGTATGTACCAGTAGTGCAGTTTTTAGTAACAACTTTTATGTCTTGAAATTAAAACTGTACTTCAAAGGTGCTAAAGATCAAGTCTGTCAATTAGAATGGAAAGATTCTACTCTAATAAAATGGGTAATTATATGATATGTATATATATTATGTAAAGTTTTATTATAATAGAACAATAATTCTATTGTAATACAATAAAAACATACTTTATTGAACCCTTGAGGTTTTGTCTCAATCGCAGGACTTCAGATTTCAGGTCAGATTCTGATTGATGACCAGGTAAACATTTTAATTAAGGAAAATCACTCCGTACATTTGAGGTAATTTAAGTACTAATGAAATACTGGGGGCATTAGGTAACAAATATACAGTATACTCCTTTCATAATTATTTTTGTGAACTGTGCAGCTTATTGAGGTTGACGTTTCTCCATTTTACTCAAACTTTGATGCCATAAAGTGGACATTATGAGAAGGATTTTGATCAATTAAATAAAAAAAGACCAAACTTTACTTGCAGGCTTTGGCCAGAAGATGGTGCAACAAGATTAATGTTAATTCAACCACTAACAGCAGGTATGGGAAATTTTGTTGTTTTGTCTTTGGTTCAAGGGAACTAAGTGAAAATACAGACTAACAAGAGTTTTCTTAAAACAAAGTAGTGTGGGACAAAAGATTGACTGCGAACCCATGATTTTTATCAATTGTTAACATAGTTTCTTTGGTTCTGTTTCCTCTGACATTTTCAGACAAGTGCTGGGAAGAGGCACTGACATTTTAAAGATACTAACTTAAAAAAAATAAAGAAAAATAAATACATAATGACAAAGTAACTAAACCAGGATCAAATACTCTTTGTATCCGGCTGTCAAAGGTGAACATATTATGGTATAGCCTCTGTATATACGTCTGTAAACTTGAATTTGTCCTGACCAACTTCTGATCTGCTCAACATAATTTGACCATTGTATAATGTGCCAAATGCTGTAATCTTGTTTAAATGTTAGTTTTGCATCTTTCTAAGATATGACTGTTAAATGGCTAACATATCTTGTTCAAATTTTGTAAATGGTAAATGGACTATGTACTTTGTATTTGTATAGTGCCTTTCTTATCTACTGTAGTCAAGATACTCAAAACTCTTTACAATACACTCTGTGTCCTCATTTACCCATTCATGCAGCACTCTACTATATTTATACAATGATAATCTGAACCTAAAGAGAATAATCCGTGCTTTATCACATTCATACACTGATGGGACACACATCGGAGGCAATGAGGGGTTCAGTGTCTTGCCCTGGGACACTTCGGCATGTGACTGCTGGTGGAATCAAACCCCCAACTCTCCCAGTGGAGGACGACTGCTCTAACCACTCAGCACACAGCTGCCTGTTTGTGCTCAGTTAAGAGAAAAGAACCCTATTTATTAGAACTTATCTGTAACTGCTTGTCATATTAATTTTAACTGCGCAAAATAGTATTTTCAAGATTTGACCAAAAAGCTAAAAGTCTCATTTTTAACAGAGGAGGATCTTGGTCTGCAACTCTCTCATCAAGGTGACGTGCAATATGCATTTTATCAAGGTCAGCTAGTCTTTTATTTAGCCATTTGTTACTCCATTTGTGTGCCTTTCATTCTTATTGTGCATGTTTAGGCATGCAAACAAACAATTAAAAGGCATTGTGCCACCCTACATAAACATTTGAGGTGTTACAGCGTGATGACATCATTTATTTTTTCAACTGCTATTCCCTCTGGAGTCTCCACATCATCCTCCCCCATCTGACTCGGTCCTCACTCCAACTACCTCCATGTCCTCTCTAACTGCATCCATGTATCTCATCCTTCTACCAAGTCCCTCCTCTGGACATGTCCAAACCATCTCAGTCTGGCCTCCCTAACTTTATCTCCCAGTTGTTCAACATGTGCTGTACCTCTGATGATCTCATTCCTGATCTTATCCATCCTTGTCACTCCTAAGGAGAACCTCAGCATCTTCATTTCTGCCACTTCCAGTTCTTTCTCCTGTCTTTTTGTCAATGCCACTGTCTCCAGACCATACAACATAGCTGGTCTCACCACTGTCTTGTAAACTTTTCCTTTGACCTTTGCTGACACCTTTTTGTCACAAATCACTCCTGAAACTTTTCTCCATCCACTCCATCCTGCCTGGACTCTCTTTTTCACCTCTTTACCACATTCCCCATTTTCCTGGACAGTGGACCCCAAGTACTTGAAGTCCTGCACCTTTGTGACCTCTGCTCCTTGTAGCCTCACTGTTCCACCAGCCTCCCTCTCATTCACACACATGTACTCTGTCTTACTACGGCTGACTTTCATTCCTCTTCTTTCAAGTGCATACCTCCACCTCTCCAAGTTCTCTTCCACCTGTTCCCTGTTCTCACCACAGATCACAATGTCATCTGCAAACATCAAAGTCCATGGGGAGTCCTGCCTGACCTCATCTGTTAGTCGGTCCATCACCAGAGCGACTCTTTCTGCCACTCCAGATTTCCTCATGGGACAACTTCACAGCTCCTCCTTTGGTATTTTGTTTTATATCACTACTTTTATTTACTTTTTATTTCATGGATATGCATTTTATGGCTATTTATTGTAATGTGTACCTTATCTGTTGTTTGTCTAAAAGAGTTATCTCTTGTAAATTAGTCCTCGTGACTCATCGAGCCTATAAAGCCTATAAATAAAATTTTGAACTAATGCATTTTTAACAACAGTTATGATGACTTAAGCAACTTAAATGTTTTTTCCCCCCTTTTCTCCAAAATAAAAAGTACAACAGTGGTTAAAATGTAATATTTTGCTGACTAGGTTGTAAAAAATTTAAACCTCTTATGGACATGTTCATGAACACCCATACTGGTCTTACAGGTTTAATACGCTTTGTGTTGTCGTCAGAGAGAATGATTTATTACAGCAGTTAGTGGATGGGTTAAATGCAGAGAGCCAATTTCGCCATTGCATGGGAACATACAATGATGGTGATACATGCACATTATTATTATTATTATTATCAACCGTTCCTAAATATCACATGAACCAACCTCATTCCGCCTGATCAAAACAACTACAGCGGACAATGAGCGAGTCGATTGCCACAGAAAATACTTTTTCCGTGTGTGAGCTCATGGTTTAAAGTTCATCATCTTGTATGTTGTGTGTAAAAGTCACCAACTTGTCTTTTTGTGTACAAGTGCCAGATATTTTCCTGGGTGTTTTTACTGCCTCCATTTCTGCTCTCAAACACAACAGCAGGAAAAAAATCCAGCCTGTCTTAATTTGTGCCGGAAAAAAAACATTTAAAAAACATGTCAGATTTTGTTTGACCTTTTGTTCATAAAACTTTACTGTTATCAAGATCTTAATGGTCTTATGTTTTGGTTTTCAGGTGGAACAACTGATGCAAAGAAGACAAAAAAAGACAAATAAGAGGATATCAAAGGTCAAAAGCAACTACAAAAAATTAACAGTCACAAAATAAAAAGCAAAATATATATTGCTATATATAATAAATTATAGAAACTACATACCTGTATTCTGTACAAGTCCAGAGTGAATGTTCAGGCTGCTGTTTAATATACCGTAATTTACATTATTAGTGTTTAGCATACAGTATATCTTAGATCTTTGTAAACTGTTTATTTTTGTACTTTATATTTTGCTATTGTTGGATGTAACTGGGACCTTGTGTACACAATTTCGTTCCACCTCGTGTACCACATGTGATGCGAATGACAATAAAGAACCTTGGAACTTGAAACTTGAATGCGGAAATGTGTTAAAGAACCAGAAGTTGTTGCAGCTAAACAGAACAAAACACTAGCTAAATGAAGCTAAATGCTAACTTTAACATAAAAGCATTGAAATGCTAGCAAAAAGTTCCAAAACACTAAAACCCAAAAGTAGCACAAGGCTAGTTAAAAGTAACAAAGGATTTTTGTTTATTTATTTATTTTATTTATAAAAGTCGTTCATTTTTAAAATACAATACAAAACAATCCCATAAACGATAGCATACACAATATAAAAAAAATGATAGCAAAAAGAAGAAAAAATCTTATTATATCTGCCCCTTTTTTCAAACAATCAGTTCAAACAATACTAATCTTCCAGTAACAGTACAAAATGACTAACTCTTTCTAATTTTTCTAACTAATACAGTACACATTACGCTACTTCATATATTTTTTTAACAATTCAATTTTGATCATTTTCTTGAATGTAAACATTGACTTGGCATTTTTAACTACATTCTCCAAGCCATTCCATAATCTAATTCCCTGGATTGAGGTAGAACGTCCCTTCAAACTAGTTCTGAATTGTGGTTTTACAAACATCTCTGTCCCCTTAAGATTATAACAACTTTGTCTTTTAACAAAATGCATTTGGATATTTAAAGGTAATGCATTATTTTGAGCCCTATACATAACTGATAAAATATTATAGTCTACCAAATCATGGAACTTCAATAACTTCAGTTGATAAAATAATGTACTTGATGGATGACGGTAATGTTTTCTAGTGATAATTCTTACAGCTCTTTTCTGTAATACAAAAATAGGCTTTGTGATTGTTTTACACACTTTCCCCCAAACATCAATACAATAGATTAAGTGTGGAACAATTGTGTTATACAACAAATACAGAGCTTTATCATTCAATAAGTCTCTGACTTTGTACAGTACTGCAATAGATTTAGCTATTTTTATTCTTACAGAATTTATGTGTTGTTTCCAATTCAGTTTGTCATCAATTACTCACCTCACTCACTCTACAAATCTCAACATCCTCAATTTTGAATGGAGCATCAACAGTTTTCTTTTTATTGCTGAATATCATGTAATTAGTTTTATCTACATTTAATGATAATTTATTTAGTTTAAACCAAGTTTGTATTTTGACAAATTCTGTCTTCATCAACTCCAACATCTGTTCTATATCTTTTCCCAAACAAAAAAATATGGTATCAAGCAGGAAAACAGTAGCAAGAGGCTAAAAGTACAAAGTAAATAGCTAAAAGAAGCAAAGCAAGGAGCTCTTCGGGAGACCTGTGAAGCCTACCTGTCCTGGTGGGTCTACCTGTGCACCATCCCCCCACCAAGCATGTCATCATGACCAAGGACATCCAGCTAGCTCACAGGAGAAGGAGAGAGAGGGCCTCAAGAAGCTCAGAAGACTTCTCGTCATGACATGATCCTATTTGTCTTAACCGTTTTCGGGACAGTTTTTAATTTCTTGGCTTATTTTTAAGTTTAGAATTTTGTATATTTAGTGCTACTATAAATCAACCATTCCACTAAAACAACTAAGGGAGTGTCTACTTGCCACGTTGTAGGTCGTCATAAATGCAACTTGTCAAATGTCACTCGGTCGTTAACATTTATTTTATTTTCAGGGACAGCATTTCTTTACTCATCCATAGTTGATCATGAAACTCCATCCTCGCTGCAGTGCTGTATGGAGCATGGAATGTGACAAAATAAATAAATGAAACAAATAAATACATAATACAAACAAAACAATTGTGTAAATTTATCATTTAATTATTAAATACATCATTAAATCAATAAACATACAATTAATTATTACATGAAATTATGTTAACTGTCAGTCTCATTTGTCAAACTCAGTGGGCGGGACTAGGGCGGGTCGTGAACAGACCCTGACACCTGATTGGCTGTTCCTCACAGCAAGCAAAGACAAATCCACCACAGATAATCGATTGATCCACAGGCAAGAAAATATATACCGAAACTTTAGGAAGTGATAATTGTGTTTACGTGTACATTTGGATGAAATCTTTATTCATACCATGAATGTCAAGAAGAAGATGTGCTTTTATGAGAAGCAGCAAATTTAAATTAAGGCCCTGCATGGAGGGAACTGCCATGTATGAAGTGACTTCAGACAGAAGCAATAGATTTCACATGCTCAGCGTTAGTCCCGCCCACAGAGTTTGACGAGTGAGACTGGCAGTTAACATACTTTCATGGTGATACACAAGGGTGGACTGTGACGAAATTAAATAAATAAATAAATCATGAAATAAATCATTTACCGGTACTTGTATATTTAATTATGTAATTGCTAATTATTTTGTCACATTTTGGTAATTGGCTTCATCATCTGCAGCTGTTATTTGGCACTTTGTGAGGAGCATTGCACCTGCAGTGTTCCCTGACTGAACTAGGCAAAAGGGACTTCTGCTCCTGTTTCCTGGAACACCTTGCAAAAAGATTAGAAGCTCTCGACCTTGACCTCTCTAAGGGATTTTAAACAATTGTTAAGTTTAATGCCCAAATCAATGCAGACGTTCCTGTTTTTAGTATATTTGTTTACCTTGTTTCATTATGTAGCTTGATTTTCAGTATCATTACTTTTATTTACTTTTCATTTTATATGCATTTTATGGCTGTTTATTGTGGTGTGTACCTTATCTGTGGTTTTGTCTAAAACAGGTCTCTAACCTGTATAAATAAAGGTTGAATGAAAAAATAAATTAAAAAACTAACTAAAAACATTAAAAAGTTGTCTAAAACATAAAAGTTCAATTCAGTTTCTTTATATAGCACCAAGTCACAAGTCGTCTCAGGGCACTGAACAAAAGCATTAATAACATTATTTATCTGAGGAGCAGACTGCTTTGAGTTTAACTTCATCGCAGACTCTCATCATTGAGCAAGCATGAAGGCGACAGTGGAAAGGAAAAACTCCCTCATGAGGAAGAAACTTTAAGCAGAACCAGGCTCAGGACAAGTGGCCATCTGCTTCGACCAGCTGGTTTTGAGAGGAACAGGAAGGAAGAACAGATACACAATGGCAGGTTGAGAATCACATGTTAAGATAGAAATAATATCAAATAAACCATTCAATTTTAACGATTCATTTAAGGAAATTAGGTAAATTTGTCCTTCTGTATTCTAAGCCTATAGCAGCGTAACAAGCCAATACTAACTATAGGATTTATCAAAAATAAAAGTCTTAAAACTGGACAATGTGTCAGCCTCATGGACAGAAACTGGAAGTTGGTTTCACAAGAGAGGAGCCTGACAACTGAAAGAGCTTCCTCCCATTCTGCTTTGGAAACTCTAGGAACCACAAGTAAACCTGCAGTTTGAGAGTGAAGTGCTCTGTTAGGATATGGAACAATAAGATCTGTAATATAAGATGGAGCTAAGTTGTTGAGGGCTTTGTAACTTAGAAGTAAGATTTTGAACTTGCCAAGAACTACATACCAGTACCTAAAAGCTACAGTAGCTAAAGAACAGCTGAAGATATTGCAAAACGCTGGCTAGCAGCTCAAAGTAATAATAAGAATAATAACGATAATCATTTTATTTAAAAGCGCCTTTCAGGACACCCAAGGACACTTAACAAACAAACACAGTTCAAACATTATCAGTGACAAATTGAAATATAAAATACATAAAGAACATAAAATGCTAAATAATAAAAATACATTTAGTAAAGTTAATGATAAGCTAGTCTAAAGAGATGTGTTTTCAGAGCAGTCTTGAACAGAGAAAGGGAGGTGGTGTTTCGAAGGTCTGGCGGTAGAGCGTTCCAGAGGTGAGGGGCAGAGCAGGTGAAGGCCCTGCTCCCCATGGTGGAGAGGCGGGCAGAGGGTACATGGAGATGTAGTGAAGAGGAGGATCTGAGAGAGCGTGATGGGATGGAGATTTGTAGGAGGTCAGATAGATAAGGAGGGGCAAGGTTGTGGATAGCTTTGAACGTGAGGAGTAGAATTTTGAAGATGATGCGTGATTTAACCGGGAGCCAGTGGAGCTGCTGCAGGACAGGAGTGATGTGGTTATAGTAGGAGGTTTGAGTGATGACACGGGCAGCTGAGTTCTGGACCATCTGTAACTTGTGGAGAGATTTGTTGGGGAGGCCGTAGAGAAGGGAGTTGCAGTAATCGATACGGGAAGTCACAAGACTGTGCACCAGGATTAGCCTGGCCCTCGCCTTCCTACACAGCTCCGCTCAATTCTATTTCCCTTCACTGCTCCGTCTGGGACTTCTCCCATAGACAAGGATTTCTCCGGTAGATTTTTGACCGGACCAATCAGAGAACAGAAGGGGCGGAGTTTTTGGCCCCTAACCCACGCCCCCACCTGTCCCAGCGCGCAGCCAGCGAGCAGCCGCATGTTCTCATTCAAAGCGATGCAGGACTGTTTTATATGTGACACAAATGTATTAAATTCCCCTTCTTAATCCCTTATCTGGAGTTTTCTTTAGTTTTTTTGCCAAAAGTCAAGTGATCGCTCCCTCCTCCTCCTCCTCTCCCTCGGCTGAGTTGAATGAGGAAATGCCTCAGGTTGTCACTCACGAGAGAATTAAACTCGGGTTTTACGTTGCTGCCCGAGTCCCTGCAGATTTTCTGGTCTTCTGGTGTGCTGGACCAGAGCTCCATGTTTTTTTTATTTTTTTTTTTTTTTTAGAACGTTTTATTAACATATAAACACAGAATATGCAGCAGCAGCGAGAGAAAATGCAGCAGGAGGCGGAGCTGATGTCAAGATCACCAGAGCACGGGGAGCAGCCATATATGGCTCTGAGGGGGAGGGAGCAGAATGCTTTTCCCTGTTCAAAATTTTTCTAAGATCCAATGGTTTTGTTCCTCAGCAGAGGCCACGCCTCCAGCAAGAATCGGTTCTCTATGGAGAAAGTCCAGACCCTAGTACGAAGCGAAGTGAAGGACAAGGGTCTGGTTTTAACCAGGCTACACCAGGATGGCTGTGGAGCGGGGTGTGAGAGAAAGTAGCTATATGTTGGCAAAATTAGTAGCTGGCTTAAAGATAAAAGTTGCACAAAGCTAGTTAAAAGGTGAAAGTAGTAAAGGGCTTGCTAAAAGTTCAAAGTTGCAGAACAGAGCTAAATGAAAAGAAGTCTGAAGTCATGTTGTTCCCTCCCTTGAACCACTGCATCGACCTTTCTGCTAAAAAGGTAAATGTGGAGACACACATAAAATCTAAAAGTAGCTAAAGAAGACAAAAATGAAGTTTAGGGAAGCAATTTTAAAGTGGAGGCTAAAGAGAAGTTAAGGTTTTTCCATTGAGAACATATTTCTAAATAAGGTTTAATATGTTGAAAATACAGTATCTAATTTGCAAAAATAAATAAATTCATAACTAATCATGACAATCTGAATGAAAACATGTTCATACACACATGACTAAAACGGCACAAAGAACGCAATAAATAGACTACGTTAAAAAAATAACAAGAAAAGACGACAAAAGAAGAGTTTTGGGTAAAAAACCTTGAGTACATTCAGTACAAAACATGGCACATAAACAACTGGGTCACAGTGACTGTTGCACACACACACACACACACACACACGCGCACACACACACACATGCAGTGGGTGGGGGAGTCTTGGAGGGCCAGAGCCATGGAGACGAGGAAACAGAGAGCAGAGAGGGTGGAGTAGCCATGATGTAATAAAACATTTTTCTGGAAGTGACACAACTTGACTCTGTACCCCCCACCCCCCAGCTCTGATCCCACTAAAAATCCTTTTAGTTTGCTCGCAGATGTGCAACAACCAGCGCCACCCAGCCAGAGTGACCACACAGCAAAACAAGCAGCAGGATTGAGACTATTCACTCTTTACTCATCGACTACAGTTAATAATAAAAATAAAAATAAACTGGTCTGGACTTTCCTTAACAACCTCAAAACAGTAACTCTGAGTCCTCACACCCTTATACTGTGTACAGTATATGTATATATAATGCAACAAGTTGCTAGTCATTTACTAGAAGCTGCATCACGTCTAGTAAATTAGCTCCCTCCACAGATTCAGGTTTACGTATTGTAATACCTGGAAACAAGCTGTTAATGTCTCAATGTGGGTAAAGGTCAGCTCTGAGAATGATTGCATGAGCTTTTATCTACCGTAGTCCGAAGGGCTTGTTGTAGGAGTTCTCTGTTTGAACACACGCAGGTAGAAAATAGATTTTAATTATTATAATTAAATAAAATGCAAATGGACAAATAATTTTCTCATGTGCATAATGTTTTTTCTCGTTTCTCTGATATCTGATGTACATGGAGTTTTCCTGAATAAGACACTAAAGCAGGTGATAAGATTTATTATCCTATCCACCAGAGACTTTATTACTGTAATACTTTATTTAATGCTATCAGATTATATATTGTCGCTTATCCACACAGTCGTCATTAATTAAACTGAAAATTACCCTTGACAACTGTGTGTGATTCCTCCCACGAAGGATGACAAAACCTAAGGAGTGCATCAAGGAGGGGGGTTCTGTTTGACGTCAATGTTGGGTCACTGTGCATCATCTGACTCCAGAGCCCCAGAACAACATCTGGCCTTCATTTACAGAGCTCCACAGACGAACAAGAAGGCGGAGAGTAGAGCCCAGCGGTTGTTAAGTGTGAGTGTCTGTTCCTGAAAAGCATGAGTGTGAGAGCAGATCAGCAAATGAAGGAACGTCTCTGAGCTCTGGAGGTTCTCGACACATCACAAGGTTGGCAGTTCAATCCCAGGGATCCCCAGATGCCAAAGTTCCCTTAGGAAGGACTCTAAAGTGGTCGCTCAAATATTTTGAAGTGGGGTTCCGTGGAAAGATTGTAAGCAAAGAATATCTTACCCTTTGGAGATAGCCTTTTGAACGACATGGGTTTGAAGAAACATAATTGAATTCTGACTGGACTGACAATAAGTTTTAGTCAGGTCTGGTATTTCAATCTTTCTTTATTTATAAGAGTGACTTAAGATGCCTTATAAAATAAGGTAAAATACCGTATTTTTTGGACTATAAGGCGCAATGTCAACGAACGAGTCTGTTTTCATACATAAGGCGCATTAATCTAAACAAGTTAATTTTGATAGATTTTTGAGCACCGTGTGCCAGATAAAATCAGTTCGAGGTCAGTAAGCACAACCAGAGTTAATACATAAGGTGCACCGGATTAGAAAGCTCATTGTGGATTTTTGAGAAACTTAAAGGATTTTAAGTTTGCCTTATAGTCTGAAAAATATGGTACTAAAAACAAGAACATATTTGCTTTAATGTCAATAGAAATGTCAAGGCAAATACAGGGAGTCCTCGACTTACGTCACCCTCGACTTACGGCAACTCAGACTTACGAACGGACGAACGAACAGTTTTGTTGTACATTAATACAGCACTGGTATGTGTTTTAGGTGTTTTTAGATGAAAGTGTGTTAGCTAACCGTTTATAAACAAAGTTCTGTGCATGTTTATGAACCAGTATGTACGTTTGTGTTAAAAAAACGGGTGTTTGGCGCAGCGCTAGCATACATTTTCTGACTTACGAACGAAAATCCGGACTTACGAACGCATGTGCTATGGGTTCCGACTTACTTCAAAATCGGGTTACGAACAGTCCTTAGGTTCAGAACTCATTCGTAAGTCGAGGACTCCCTGTATGTTCTTGTTTTTTACTTTGTTTTATATAACATCTTGATTTGACCATGTTTATAACGTCATTTGATTTTAATCAAATTATTGTTGTCTTACAGGTCTCTCTTGTAAATTAGTCCCCGAGGCTCAATTCTGTAAGGCTAAAAGAAAATGGTTTTTATTTGTCTGGTATTTATTTACGAAGTAGTTTGTTGAGTTTATCTTTAGTCTTATTCTCTTTGTTGTTCATGTTTTATTGTTTTATGTTCTTTGAGATTCTTGTGTTGTTGCCCTGCTTTCTGTGTTACCTTTGCCAGTTCTCATTTTCGCCCTCAGTCTCCTCACACCTGTGCCCACTTCACAATCACCCAGCTGCTTCCATTTTTTCAGTCACTGCTCTTTGTTCACTACTGGTCAGTTCTGCATTGTTCTGTTTCAGTGGCACCAGTTTGTTCCTCCTAGTGATGCCACTCCTGAGTACCGGTACTCTTTGAGTCATGTAAGTTTATAAATGAATGAATGAAGCTTTATTTGTCATTATCTCAAAGTCAAAGTCAACTTTATTGTCAAAACGGCAATACAGGACATACACAGGATTGAAATTGCATTTATCTCAGTCCCTCGGTGCAACAGTAACCATTTTAACACTAAAACACTGAAACATTTAATAAACATAAGCATAAAATGTAATAATAAAAGTAAAAGTGTAATACTGCCCTGAGTTTTTGCATAGTAGTTTTTGCATAGTAGTAGTATGAAAGTATGAAAAAGTTACACCAACACTAAAACACTAAACATTTAATAAACATAAGCATAAAATGAAATAATAAAAAGTGTAATACTGTCCTGAGTTTTTTGCATAGTAGTATAAAAGTGTAAAAAGTATATTTATGCAATAATAAATAAAAGTGTAATACTGCCCTGAGTTTTTGCATAGTAGTTTTTGCATAGTAGTAGTATGAAAGTATGAAAAGTTACACCAACACTAAAACACTAAACATTTAATAAACATAAGCATAAAATGAAATAATAAAAAGTGTAATACTGTCCTGAGTTTTTTGCATAGTAGTATAAAAGTGTAAAAAGTATATCTATAAAATAAAATGAAAGTTCTGGCATTGACATTTGTAATAGAGTGACAAAGCAGCATATGAAGTTTATGTACACAGTATATGTATGAGGTAGTTGATATTGGTATAGAGGTAAAGTGGCATATGCAATAAGGCTAGTAAAAAAAATATATATATCAGCAGTAGTGTAGATATAAAAAGTAGTGTAAATGTAAACAGTAGTAATAAATGTAAACAGTAGTAATAAATGTAAACAGTGAATGTAAACAGTAGTATGACTATAGGCAGTAATGTAATACAAACATTAGTGCAAATATGAGAAGTAGTGCAAACTGAATGAGCACATGACCGTGAGTTGAGTGAATAACCCGTTTGATGACACAGAGTCCAGTGTTAAAATCTTTGTGTTGTGTGGTAATGTGTGAGAAAGTTTTTTGTGTTAAGGCAGTATCAAATGGGAGGGGAGGCAGAG
>JBBPBX010016188.1:37500-48468 GCA_038048925.1 Garcialebias charrua | reverse complement strand
TGCCATCCAAGCGACGTCTTTTTCATGGACGCCCCAGCTTATTTCAGCAAGACAATGCCAAGCCACATTCTGCACGTGTTACAACAGCGTGGCTTCGTAGCAAAAGAGTGCGGGTCCTCCCCTGGCCTGCCTGCAGTCCAGACCTGTCCCCCATTGAAAATGTGTGGCGCATTATGAAACGTAAAATACGACAACGGAGACCCCGGACTGTTGAACAACTTAAGCTGTACATCAAGCAAGAATGGGGAAGAATTCCACCTGAAAAGCTTCAAAAATTGGTCTCCTCAGTTCCCAAACGTTTACTGAGTGTTGTTAAAAGGAAAGGCGATGTAACACAGTGGTAAATATGTCCCTGTGCCAACTTTTTTGCAATGTGTTGCTGCCATTGAATTCTAAGTTAATGGTTATTTGCAAAACAAAATAAAGTTTCTCCGTTCGAACATTAAATATATTGTCTTTGCATTCTATTCAGTTGAATATGGGTTGAAAAAGATTTGCAAGTCATTGTATTCTGTTTTTATTTGCGATTTGCACAACGTGCCAACTTTTCTGGTTTTGGGCTTGTATTTTGATTCTCATATTTAATTATTCTACACCTTACCTGCATCTGTGTTGGAAGAGAGCAGCTGCCTGGATCCAGTTGTCTGTTAACGAGGCAGTCGGACATTTCACGTGTCACGCTGCACTATAACATACTAAATGTGCTATATATTAACAGTTTAACAATAATAAACAGTATTTATGTTAGCGTGGGAGATATTTACATTTATCTGAGCTAAATGAAGCTATCTGGACTCGTTACGTCATGCCTAACATGCTGCTGAAAATGAAGACACCAGGTTGATTTTTAATTTATTTATTTATTCAACACCACAAACTCATGTCACAAACACTGAGAATTAAATTGAACACTTTTAAAAACACGTTAACCAAACTTTAATGAACTGGACTCTGTTGTTCATCCTGGTGGACACTGGACCCACATCCGAACCGCCGGTCCGCTTCGTGGAACAGCTTCGACCTCGCAGGAAAAAAATAAAAATAAAACCTCAGTTGGTTGTTCTGTGATCGAACTAAACACCAGGACACATTATTAAGAACATGGTTTACCTTGTAGCGCTGCTGTAAATCAGCTGATTCTCACGGACTAAAGTCAGACATGTTGACTCGGTTCCGGTCCAGTCAGCAACTGGTGTGCAGATGAAGCGGTCCACTTGGTGTCAGATCTGTTGACTCTTATCCAAATTCCAGCTTTAACTTGTTGTTAACTTGTTGACAACAACTTGTAGTAGCTGAACTTTTAGCCAGAGAGGAAAACAGGCTGCCTCGTGTGCTTTGTTTACCTCAAGCAGCAGTGGCGCATGCGCAGTAGTGAAGGTTCCAAAGATCACAGCGCCATCTACAGGCCCAGCATGGTAACTACAGTAAATTCATGAGTACGGGGGGTGGGGGGGAGAGAGTCGTATCCACAGAATTCGCCCATGTCAACGCAAAACTTTCAACCTAATTAACATACCCAAAAGTTGCGTTTCCCCCACACAGTGTCCGTGTAAACAGGGCCAAAGTGGAGCTGAGGAAAAGCAGGAATTAACTGAAGGATGGCATTAAGAAGGCCAAGGCCACGTATGCACAGAGGATCGAGGGACAGTTCACCTCACAAGACCCACGGAGCATGTGGAAGGGTATTAAATGCATAACAGATTACAAAGGCAAAAACAAACAATGCCCCAGGGACCCATCTCTGCCTGATGCCCTCAATAAGTTTTATGCACGTTTTGATGATCCAAACAGACCTGCTAGCACCAGACTCACCTCATCACCAGATGAAGAGCATCTCAGGGTGTCCGCAGCAGAAGTGAGAGGCAGTCTCAGAAAGATTAATCCTCATAAAGCAACCGGACCAGACAACATCCCAGGGAAAGTTCTGAAGGAATGTGCGGACCAGCTCTGTGAGGTGCTGGCTGACATCTTCACCACCTCACTTGCACTGGAGTCAGTTCCCACCTGCCTGAAGACCGCGACCATCATCCCAGTCCCAAAGAGCTCCACAGTGACTGGTCTGAATGACTATAGACCGGTGGCCCTCACCCCGATAGTCGCTAAATGTTTTGAGAAACTGGTCATGTCCCACATCAAGGCAACCGTCAACATCAACGAGGACCCTCATCAATACGCATACCGTGAGAACCGATCAACAGAGGACGCCATTTCTTCCGTGGTCCACACTGCTCTCACCCACCTGGATCAGAAGGACTCATACGTGCGTCTGCTCTTTGTGGACTTCACATCTGCCTTCAACACCATGATCCCCCAAACTCTGATAGACAAACTATCTACACTTGGACTAAGCCCCTCTATTTGTAACTGGGTACTAGACTTCTTAACAGACAGACCACAGTCCGTGAAGATCCACAACTTCTCCTCCTCCACCATAACCCTTCAGCACTGGCTCTCCTCAGGGATGTGTGCTGAGCCCCCTTCTGTTCACTCTGCTCACATATGATTGTACAGCCACACTTCCAGGCTGTCATATTGTTAAGTTTGCAGATGATACAGCGGTGGTGGGATGCATTACAAACAATGATGAGTCCAGCTACAGACAGGAGGTGGAACACCTGGAGAGCTGGTGCAAAGAGAATAATCTTCACATGAATGTGAAGAAGACAAAGGAGATGATTGTGGACTTCAGAAGGAACAAACACAACCATGCCCCACTGAAAATAGGTGGGTCTGCAGTGGAAGTGGTCTCCAGCTACAAATACTTGGGTGTACACATGAATGATAACCTCAGCTGGAGCAACAACACCACCAGCCTGATCAAGAAAGGTCATCAGAGACTCTACTTCCTCAGACGGCTGAGACGAGCTGGTCTGAGCAGCCCAGTCCTCACCTCCTTCTACAGGTGTGCAGTGGAGAGCATCCTGTGCTCCAGCATCAACGTGTGGCATGGAGGCTGCACAGTTGAAGAGAGGAAAGCTCTACAGAGAGTGGTGAAGGCTGCACAGAAGTCTGTTGGAGTCAGTCTCCCCACCATCACAGACATTTACACCTCCAGATGCAGGAAAAGAGCCACCTGCATCATGAAAGACCTCACTCACCCAGCACACTCACTCTTTGCCCCACTCCCCTCAGGACGGAGGTTGAGGAGCATCAAATGTAGAACCACTAGACTGAGGAACAGCTTCTACCCTGAGGCTGTTAGACTCATGAATAAATAAAAATAAAATTAAAAAATAAACACTGCAAAATATCACATCATACTGATGCTGATCTGTTTTCTTGTTGCTGTGTTCATCTGTGACCATCTGCTCATACAAACTCATGTTCGTGCTGCTGTTTATTCCCACTATATTAGGCTTAGTGTATTACTAGTTGATGTTTTTCTTAGTTAGTTCTAGATGTTATTACTGTTTTTCTCTTTCATTTGTTGTTGGATGTAACTGGGACCTCGTGTACATAATCTCGTTTTCATCTCATGTACCACATGCGGTGCAAATGACAATAAAGACTCTCTGACTCTGACTCTGATATATATATATACATACATGTATATATATTGACCATAGATAGTACCAACCATAGAGAGTTTATCTACCAGCCATACTAAATATATATACAAAGTACAAAACAGTATACACGTCAACCATAGACAGTTTATATTCCAGCCATAGACAGTACATACACCAACCATAGCCAGTATTTATGCAAACCATAGACAGTACAGGTAGTCCCCGACTTACGAGCGAGTCCCGTTACAACGAGTTGCTCGTAACATGGAAATCTCGTAATTCGGAACGGCCGCCACGTGTCTCGTAGGTCCGGAATTTTGCTTGTAAGTTGGAACGGTTTTGCTAGCGCGACTACAAACACTCGTTTTTCATCGAAAAACTGCTTACGAGTGCATAAAAATGATCGGAAACGTGTGTCCACATGTTTAGCTAACGAACTGTGGTGAAAAAACACAGAAAAACTCGGTATTTTTTGCGTTTTTTCCAAAAATTCGCCAGCTCGTAAGTCCGGAACCTCGTAGGTCAGAGCGCTCGTAAGTCGGGGACTACCTGTATGTATACCAACCATAGTAAATATACCAGCAATAGGGAGTACCGTATACAGGTAGTCCCCAACTTACGAGCACACCGACATACGAGGTTCCGGACTTACGAGCTGACTAACGAACAGTAAATTTGTAAAGAACATACAAAATATACAGCACTTTTATGTGTTTTTAGATGAAAGTGTGTTAGCTAACAGTTGGAAACAAGTTTCTGAGCATGTTTATGAACTAGTATGAACGTTTGTGATGAAAAACGAGTGTTCGTAGTAGCGCTAGCATAAATTTTCCGACTTACGACAGAAAATCCCGACTTACGAGCAACACGTGTTTCGGGTTCCGACATACGAGATTTCGTCTTACGAGATCGTCGTAGGAACTGAACTCGCTCGTAAGTCGGGGATCACCTGTATATAGCAACCATAGTCAGTATATACAGTATATCAACCATAGACAGTAGTAGATACGTATACCAACCCAAGGCAGTATATACGCCAACCAGACAGTATACAGTATATGCCAACCACAGACAGTATACAAGCCAACCACAGAAAGTATATACATCAACCATAGACAGTTTATATACCGTACTAGCTATAGATAGTATGATTGCCAACCACAGAGGGTAAAATTGCCAACCACAGACAGTATATATGCCAAACATAGATAGTACAGTACAGTATATAGGCCCAGAGCATATAGGCAGTGTACACGCCAACCACAGATATTATACTGTATATGTCAACCACACCTATTATTATATACGCCAACCACAGACATTATATATGTCAACCACAGACATTATATACGTCAACCACAGACATTATACAGTATATGTCAACCACAGACATTATATATGTCAACCACAGACATTTTATCAGTCAGTCAGAGTCAGAGAGTCTTTATTGTCATTTGCACCGCATGTAGTACATGTGATGAAATGAGATTATGTACACAGGGTCCCAGTTACATCCAACAACAAAATGTAAGAGAAAAACAGTAATAACATCTAGGATATGAACTAAGAAAAACATCCAACTAGAAATACACTAAGCCCTAGAGTAATAGAAAAACGTCATTACAAACAGCAGCACGAACATGAGTCTTTATGAGCAGATGGTCACAGATGAACACAGCAACAAGAAAACAGATCAGCATCAGCATGATGTGATATTTCACAGTGATTATTCTTATTATTTATTTATTCATGAGTCTAACAGCCTCAGGGTAGAAGCTGTTCCTCAGTCTAGTGGTTCTACATTTGATGCTCCTCAACCTCCGTCCTGAGGGGAGTGGGGCAAAGAGTGTGTGCTGGGTGAGTGGGGTCTTTCATGATGCAGGTGGCTCTTTTCCTGCATCTCGAAGTGTAAATGTCTGTGATGGTGGGGAGACTGACTCCAACAGACTTCTGTGCAGCCTTCACCACTCTCTGCAGAGCTTTTCTTTCTGCAACTGTGCAGCCCCCATGCCACACGTTGATGCTGGAGCACAGGATGCTCTCCACTGCACACCTGTAGAAGGAGGTGAGGACTGGGCTACTCAGACCAGCTCGTCTCAGCCGTCTGAGGAAGTAGAGTCTCTGATGACCTTTCTTGATCAGGCTGGTGGTGTTGTTGCTCCAGCTGAGATTATCATTCAAGTGTACCCCCAAGTACTTGTAGCTGGAGACCACTTCCACCACTGATCCACCTATGTTCAGTGGGGTGTGGGTTTGTTTGTTCCTTCTGAAGTCCACAATCATCTCCTTTGTCTTCTTCACATTCATGTGAAGGTTATTCTCTTTGCACCAGCTCTCCAGGTGTTCCACCTCCTGCCTGTAGCTGGACTCATCATTGTTTGTGATGCATCCCACCACCGCTGTATCATCGGCAAACTTTACAATATGACAACCTGGATGGGTAGCTGCACAATCATATGTGAGCAGAGCACATATAGGCCAACCAGACATTATATACACCAACCACAGACATTATGTCAACCACAGACATTATATACGCCAACCACAGACATTATATATGTCAACCACAGACATTATATAAGTCAACCACAGACATTATACAGTATATGTCAACCACAGACATTATATACGCCAACCACAGACATTATATATGTCAACCACAGACATTAAATATGTCAACCACAGACATTATATATGTCAACCACAGACATTAAATATGTCAACCACAGACATTACAGTATATATGTCAACCACAGACATTATATATGTCAACCACAGACATTATATATGTCAACGGTCAACCACAGACATTATAGGCACCCAGTAAACACCCTGAAGACACGAAAAACAATTTGCTCATTCACTTCGTTTTTTACAGACTCACTCTAGTGTTTCCCCTGCCATTATTATTATTCAGAATCTGTTGGAATCCTGGCAAAAACCAATGCAGATTTGTTCCTGTCTTTGATTTTATACGTCTACCTTATAATGTTTTGCTAGTTTTTTGATACTTTGTTAAAAAAAAAAAAAAAAAAATCTTTTGTTTTTTTCTCTCTTTTTGTTTTCTATTGTTTATTGTTTGTTTGTTTATTGTTTAATGAAATTCTATCACTGCTGTTCATTGTTCTTTAGTTTTAGCAGGTCGCTTTCGTAAATGAGCCCATGAGGTTCAAAAGATTTACCTGACTAAATAAAGGTTGAATGAATTATACAAGTGGGGTGCCCCACCCGGTGAACAGAACTGAGCACCCCGCCTACCAAACCGAACTTGCACCCCTACCCCTCACCCGCACTGACATAGCACTAAGCTAGCGGCGTGAGATACAGGCTCTCTAGCTAAAAAGCTCTCACGTTGCCTCTTCTAAGCAGAACACCCCCACCCCCACCCACACACATACACACACTCAAAAACTTTCTTTATAAACAGCGCACAACTCAAACATGTCACGCTAAGCTAGCAGCGTACAATACAGGCGCTCTAGCCTCTTCCCTCATACTGAGCGCCCACCCCCCACTCAAAAACTGTTGGTACAAGCTGGAAAAACCCCGCGCAAGAACGAGAAGAACATGCAAATGCCACACATAAAGATCTCAGGTCCAACCAGGGATTGAACCCAGGACCTTCTTCCCCAGGCGCTTTCATAGCTGCTCACTGCTCCACCTGGTGGTGGATGGGTTAAAAGCAGAGAGCCAATTTTGTCTTTGTAAGGGAACATACTGTACAATGATGACAATACATAACACATTGTTACTGATGTGAGGCAACAGTGATAACCACTGAGCCATTGTGCTGCCATATAAAATGTTTTTTTCTTCAGTCCTCCAACCTGCTTGTCATTAGCTATGTGCTTCTCAAGTTAGCAAGCTAACATTTAGATAACCTAGCGTATGCTATTGCCTTGTAAAACTTTATCTAGAACAATAAAGCTAACATAGAGATGCAATATATATCAGTGTTAGTAACATTATCTTTATTGTTTCAATGAAATGCATCGTCTGAAATCTACTTCACTGCAAAGAAAAAAGTAACTCTGCTGTTGTGATCAATACTAATTAGACCTTCCCCATGTGTGACTGTGTAAACAATTAACAGGGAAGTGTGTTTGTTTAATTTGTATTTTTGTAACACACTTGATACGTTTTTATGGTGAATAGTGAAGGTTGGCAAATGTATATGCATATGAGAAAGACTGTTTTTATAACCAGTGAACCACTTGTAAACTTAGTGTGGTAATACGTATACAGTAGTGTGGATCTGATTTGCTTATTAGCTTAGCTTAGCTTCATGGTTTCCAACTGCTGCAATAAATAAACAAGCCCCACTTCACTCACCCCTCCAAAGCACAGACATCACCTAGTATGGACACAATTCATGCAGTTACCCCCAAAACATCAGTGTTGTGTGTGATATTTAATATGTATATAATGGTCTTACTTATTTTATTTTATTTTTTACAGATGTCAAGATCGTGGTAGTATGGTGTGAGACTACTTCACCAAGGATGTTCTTGGAGCAGTAAAAAGAATGTTACATTATTAATGTTCTTTTGCATTTTGTATGTAAGAATTGTACTTTTGACAATAAAAGTATTTCAAAAACGTAGAATATTAACACATTACAGGAAACCCTCGAGGTACGACACCTGCGACCTACGGCAACTCAGACTTACGATTTTATCATATTTAATAAAAATATGATTAAAAAACAAAACAAAAAAAATTATTATTTTTTTTTTTGTGTGTGTTTAAAAGTTATTAATTTCATGTGTATAGCACTTTGTTGCAGCTGTGGTTGTTTTAAATGGCTTTATAAATAAAGTATAATTATTAATTTTACGTTTTGATTAGAAATTTATCGTATTTACGCAACTTCCGGTCGTTTCCGCTCGCCACTTCCGGTCGCCATTTTACAACTGTACTGCGATGGAGCTCCAGAGGCTACTGTCAGCTGGCTCCGTGTGCCCGATCAGGGTTGCCTCATACGGATAAATTAGCTGGAAACACTCGGTCAACTCTGTGGACGTCTCAGGTCCGGAGGAGCAGCCGCGGATCGCCCCGCGATCGGCGGCCACAACGCCGCCCGACATGCTAACGACAGCAGCTAACAAAGCAGCTAACACAGGCGAAGACACCGAGCCGACATGCCGCGGAGGATCCATCTGCGGCCGGGAGCTCGCCGCAAATGTCCGCCTGGCAGTCGGGGCCACCGGCTCAAAGTAAGACATTATATTTTTTATTTATTGTGCAGTTCTGTGCGTGTTTATGGCCTTAGTATGTCTGCTTGTTCAGTCTCATGCCATTAAATATGTGTGCGGCGCTCCGTTAGCGGTATAACCGCGACCTATGTCAGAAACGCGGACCTACGACAGGCATGTGTTTTTGGTCCGCGAGGTACGACAAAATCGACCTAAGTCACACACGTAGGTCCCTATCCCTGACGTAACTCGAGGGGTTGCTGTATTATCTTTGTAACAAGTGGTAAAACAGGTTTAAAGGTAGCTGTTTTCTTAGATTCTTGGGGGTGGACAAAGCTAAACAGACATTATATTGGTTATCAACACTAGCCGTTCTCTCCCCAATATCGATATCTGTGATAGTCTAAAATTTCCATATTGGTCGGGCTCTAATACCATACCATACCATTTTATTTATAAAGCACTTTAAACAGGAACAAGTCCACACCAAAGTGCTGAACAAACAAACAAGCAACAGGCAACACAGACAATGAAGTACAACACGAAAAACATAAAAACATTGCAGATCATAAATAAAACGATCAAATACAAATCAGCTGGTGTTGAAAGCAACGGAATAGTAGTGAGTTTTTAACCGGGATTTGAAAACTGAGAGGGAGGGGGCCTGTTTGATGAGCAGCGGTAACTCGTTCCAGAGTCTTGGGCCTGCTACAGAGAAGGCCCTGTCTCCTCTGCGCTTAAGGCGAGTTTCTGGAACTCTTAAGAGTACCCGGTCCTCAGACCTCAAAGCACGTGGAGGGACATATGGGTGTATCAGATCTGAGAGATAGGCGGGGGCGAGACTGTTCAGTGATTTGTAGACATACATGAGAATTTTGAACTGGATTCGAAGATGAACCGGTAGCCAGTGCAGGGAGGCCAAGACTGGTGTAATGTGCTCTCTTTTGCGTGTGCTGGTTAAAAATCGGGCAGCTGCGTTCTGAACCAGTTGTAATCGTGCAATGGTGGCTTGACTGACGCCAAACAGAAGTGAATTGCAGTAATCAAGCCTAGATGTAATGAATGCGTGAATCACTGTCTCCAGGTTATTTTTTGATAATATGGGCTTCAGCTTAGACAGTCGCCTCAGCTGGAAAAAACAGGATTTGACGATCATGTTTATAACAGACAGTATACATACCGACCACAGACAGTATACCGTAAACACCAGCCATTGGCAATACTGTATACCAACTGTAGACAGTATATATGCAAACCATAGATCATATACATGCCAACCACAGATAGTATACACCCTAACCAGACAGTATATGCCAACCATAAACAATATACCAACCATAGACAGTTTACATGCCAACCATAGACAGTATATTAGTGGTGTAACGGTACATGTCAAAGTCAAAGTCAACTTTATTGTCAGAACTGCAATATGTACAGGACATACACAGGATTGAAATTGCGTTTCTCTCAGTCCCTCGGTGCAACAGTAACCATTTAAACACTAAAACACTAAAACATTTAATAAACATAAGCATAAAATAGTAAAAGTGTAACACTGTCCTGAGTTTTTGCATAGTAGTATAAAAGTATGAAAATTTACACCAACACTAAAACACTAAACATTTAATGAACATAAGCATAAAATGAAATAATAAAAGTGTAATACTGTCCTGAGTTTTTGCATAGTAGTATAAAAAGTATATCTATAAAATAAACTGAAGGTTCTAGCATTGACATTTGCAAAGAGTGGCAAAGCAGCATATGAGTTAATGTACACAGTATATGTATGAGGTAGTAGTTGATGTTGGTATAGAGGCAAAGTGGCATATGCAGTAAGGCACATAAGGCACATCCTTAAATAAGGCTAGTCAGAGAATACTGTATATGTATCAGCAGTAGTGTAGATATAAAAGTACAGTAGTGTAAATGTAAACAGTAGTAATAAATGTAAACAGTAGTAATAAATGTAAACAGTACTGTATTAATAAATGTAAACAGTGAATGTAAACAGTAGTATGACTGTGGGTGTACTGAACAGTTTTGGTACGGCGTGTTCGGTTCGATCCACATGCGTACCGTTTCGGTTATTTTTCAACTCATTAATTTTTATTAACAAGAGCTTATTCGCAGCGGAACTAAAGTTCCTAAGCACATTTCAGCACAGCGCTATTAATTGTCGCATAGCCTTGCAGCACGCGTCGCATTAGCAGCCTGGCATCTCATTGCGGTCTCCTGTTTGGGAATGTTATGGCTTTCTTGTTAAA
>JBBPBX010016188.1:3602-20090 GCA_038048925.1 Garcialebias charrua | reverse complement strand
ATACTAAAATAAACTACTGCTTACTATTTGTACTACTATTCCTATACTCTGCAGTTTTTCACTTACCGCAGGGCTTCAGGATATGGATCCCCAGTGATAAACGAGAAACTACTGTACATCGAGGCTCAGATGTAATGAAGCACACATGAATATTTGCATTTGTAGTACTAGTCAATTTAAAATGTGAATGAAATACTTAGCTGGTAATACCCGTTCATGCCTTTTGTTATAGCAACATCATGTTGTTCTGAATATGTGTCAAAGTTGTCTATAAAAGTAACATAAATATTTTAAAAAAGAGATGAAGTACATTTCTGTGATGGTCTGAGTGCAGAGGCCATTGAATGCGTTGGCAGGGATCGTCTCTATGTCGCTGTTGTCCTGCATCTCGCTGTGCAACACAAACACCAAACAGAGAACAAGGTAGCATCAGGACATGCTGTGAATTGAAAAGCAGCAGGTCATGCTTTGTTCTGGATACAACTGAAATTAAACTTTCTCTTTCTGAAGCCTATAAGAAAAGAAACACGTATGACTGATTTCTTCTTGAAGCTGAAGAAATTGTGCTCCAGTTGAGCTGATCTCCAAAGATCATTCAATACGTATGTGCACATTTTGACTGCATCATATGTCTGATGGTCTCTAGGCATGTTTAGTTTAACCCCTGGTTTGTGTGTGGGCCGACACTTACAACATGAAACCTCTGGTCGTAGACTGGATCTTGGAGAAGTTTGGAAATATTTTCAGGCCCGTGTTGGTGATGATCCTGCGAAGAATCAACTATTGAATGTGTGAATAAAGAAGTCACGCTGCATTCACTGACCAACAGACGCTGAGTGACAAGAGCCGTGACCACAACACGCTTCATGAGGGTGAAACTACTCGGTCAGAGGCGAGAGGAATTTCACAGCAACGCCTGGCAACATGGGTTGTCCATCCATCCATCCATCCATCCATCCATCCATCCATCCATCCATCCATCCATCCATCCATCCATCCATCCATGTACCAAGTGGAATTGATCACAAAAACTACCAAATGCAACTCTTATCTGATGAACTGTATTTATTTTAAACTCCTGTAATTAGCATCATCTTACTGAAACAAGACATACATGGTGGACATTATGAAAAGGGGCACAGTGAGTAGTTATTATATTAGTAACTATTTTAAATCTTACAACAACAAAAAATCCCCAGTTAGCGATATAGCTAAGCGATGTGGAAAAATCCAATTTTTGCCTTGTTTATACGTCTAAGTGGTTAATTTGCAGTAACCAAGAATGCCTCCAGAAAGTTTTCAAGGGGGTGTCTATGATAAATGCTAAAAACCGGACGGTTAAAGTATAATCTGGATTTAAAGGCCTAACTTATTCTGATGTTTCATTTCTGTTTAATAATCTCAAGAACTTTTCTTAGTCATTTTGATACCACACCACTTTACAATAAGGCTCCCCTTAGATGCTAATAAATAGTTTATAGATATGCTATTGATTCCTCTATAACCACTTGATAAATCCTCAATAACAGCGTATTATGCATTAATTAATGGCGAGAAAGAGACAAAACTGCCCAAGTTCTTGCCAAATAGTGAATCAAATCTGTTCAAATGTATATTTCATCTAGAGTTATTGTATTAAACATTTCAGACCAAGTTACTACCTTGTAAGCACAATAAGCATTTGTAAACCTAATTATTTAGAATATAATATTGTATTTTATCACTGCATTATAAGTATCTACAACTATTATCCTAAAAAAAGTTTACAAATGCTTATTGTGCTTACAAGGTAGTAACTTACTGAAATGTTTAATACAACTCTAGATGAAATATATAGGTGGCAGATTTGGATCACTATTTGGCAAGAATCTGGTCAGTTTTCTCTTTCTCGCCCATAATTAACACATAATAAGTACATAGTTATTATGATTTATAAGAAGCTGCTACCACAAACAACACCACATGTCTCCAGGAGTACTCAGACACTGTATGTTCATACATCACCAAGTGCATTGATGATGTAACCAACCTTAAAACCATCACTGTTCGGGCTAACCAGAAGCCATGGCTGACAGCTGAGGTTTACAGACTCCTGAGAGCCAGGAATGCTGCCTTCAAAGCGGGAGATCAGGTGGGCCTGAGGGCAGCCAGAAACAACCTGGACCGGGGCATCAGAAAGGCAAAGAGGCAGTATTCTGGGAAAATAGCTCACCGTTTCAAGGACAGCAGGGATACACGCAGTCTGTGGCAGGGAATACAGACCATCACAAACTACAAACCACCCCCCCAGACCTGTGACAGCTCAGCCTCTGCGCTGAATGAACTGAATGAGTTCTTTGCTCGGTTCGAGGCAAGTAACAGCACACCAGCACATAAACTCCCCCCCTCTCCTGATGGCCAGGTGCTGACGCTGTCCTCAGACAGCGTAAGGCGATCATTCATCAAGATTAACGCCCGGAAGGCCTCTGGTCCTGACAACATACCTGGTCGTGTGCTGAAGGACTGTGCAGGGGAACTCGCAGCGGTCTTCACGGACATCTTTAACATCTCACTGAGCCAGGCCATCGTCCCCACCTGTTTCAAAGCCACCACCATCATCCCTGTCCCAAAGAAGGCAACGCCCGCATGCCTCAATGACTATCGCCCAGTAGCACTCACCCCCATCCTGATGAAGTGCTTTGAACGGCTAGTCATGAAAAGCATCACATCTGTCCTCCCTGACTCCCTGGATCCCTTCCAATTTGCATACCGACCTAATCGCTCAACCGACGATGCCATCTCCTCTGCCCTTCACACAGCTCTCACACATCTGGACACGAAGGACTCCTATGTTAGAATGTTGTTCATCGACTTCAGCTCGGCATTTAACACCATCATCCCCCAACAGCTCATCCTTAAACTGGACAGTCTGGGGCTGAACACCTCAATGTGTAACTGGCTGCTAGACTTCCTGACCGGGAGACCACAGACAGTGCGGGTCGGGAGTAACACATCTAGCACCATCACATTGAACACAGGGGCCCCACAAGGATGTGTGCTGAGCCCCCTTCTATTCACCCTGCTAACACACGACTGCACACCATCGTACAGCTCCAACCACTTCATCAAGTTTGCGGACGACACAACAGTGGTAGGTCTCATCAGCAACAACGATGAGACGGACTACAGGAACGAGGTGAGCCGCTTGGCCTTGTGGTGCGGACACAACAATCTCACTCTCAACGTGGAGAAGACAAAGGAGATTGTTGTGGACTTCAGGAAGAGGGATGCCCAACATGCCCCTCTGACCATCAACAGCACCGCAGTGGAGAGAGTAGACAGCACCAAGTTCCTGGGAGTGCACGTCTCAAAGGACCTGTCCTGGAGCAGGAACACTGCAGCACTGGCCAAGAAGGCTCACCAGCGTCTCTACTTTCTCCGCAAGCTGAAAAGGGCTGGAGCTTCAACCCCCATCATGAGCACCTTCTACAGAGGTGCCATAGAAAGTGTCCTGACCAGCTGCATCACTGTGTGGTTTGGTGCATGTACTGCATCCTGCCGCAAGAGCCTCCAGCGCATTGTGAGAGCAGCTGAGAAGATCGTGGGCACCTCCTTGCCCTCACTGCAGGACTTACACAGCAAACGCCTCACTCGGAAAGCCCACTGCATGGCAGGTGATCCCACACACCCACTACACAGCTGCTTCAGACTGCTGCCATCAGGAAGGAGACTGAGGAGTCTCCAGGCTCGAACCAGCAGACTGAGAGACAGCTCTGTTCATCAGGCAGTCAGGATGCTAAACACTCTGCCTGCTCTGCCCCCCCTCCCATTTGAACTGCCTTAACACTAAAACTTTCTCACACATTACCACACAACACAAAGATTTTAACACTGGACTCTGTGTCATCAAACGGGTTATTCACTAAACTCTCGGTCATGTGCTCATACAGTTTGCACTACTTCTCATACTTGCACTAATGTTTGTATTACATCACTGCCTATAATCATAATACTGTTTACATTCTCTGTTTACATTTATTAATACTGTTTACTTTTATTACTACTGCTTACATGTAATTACTACTGTTTACATTTACACTACTCTAATATCTACACCACTGCTGATACATATACAGTGTGCTCTGAACGGTCTTATTTAGGGATGCCCAATGTGCCTTACTGCATATGCCACTTTTTGCCTCTATAACAACATCAACTACTACCTCATACATATACTGTGTACATTAACTCATACGCTGCTTTGCCACTTTGCAAATGTCAATGCTAGAAACCTTTAGTTTATTTTAGTTATACTTTTTATACTCTTTTTTTATACTAGTATGCAAAAACTCAGGACAGTATTATGTTCATTAAATGTTTAATGTTTTAGTTTTAGAGTTGGTGTAAATTTTCATACTCTTATACCACTATGCAAAAAACTCAGGACAGTGTTAGTTTTACTATTTTATGCTTATGTCTATTATTATATGTTTCAGTGTTTCAATGTTTAGATGTTTACTGTTGCACCGAGGGACTGAGAGAAACGCAATTTCGGTCCTGTGTATGTCCTGTACAGTACATATTGCAGATCTGACAATAAAGTTGACTTTGACTTTGACTTTGACTAAAGTGTTTATAGAGGAATCAATAACATATCTATAAACTATTTATTTGCATCTATAAGGAAAGCCTAATGGTAAAATGGTACTGTAATTTTTTCATATTTCTTGTGACATACAGTGGGAACTCTAACTTTTTTGGGGGGGAAAAAAGTATTTTCTTCACATGTAAACTTATAGTATGAACCCACAGCCAAAAATATTAAATATATATACATTATGGCTTGCTAACTGTGGTTCTTGGGAAACGTAAGAACTGGAAATCGGAAGTGACTGTATCTGACAGTGTCTGTTTGAAAGCAAGTCGTGATTTTCTCATAACTGACAAGTTTTATTGCTTAAACATGACAAATTTCATTTATTTTACAGCCAAACCTCACCAAACAGAGCGGGTGAAATTAAAACGTGAGTAAAAATAAAATGTTGCTATTTTTTGTGGCCAACAGGAGACAAACTTGTTATTAAATTATAAAACAAGAATGTGCTCATCCCGACTCTAAAATACAATAATTTCTTCTTCTGGTTAAATCAGTACCGGTAAGTTATTTTGTGCCATGGGTGTGTATTTATATTTTTGTCTACTTGGACAAACAATGTTTAAATGTTATATTTTGGGGCCCATCACACAAATATAAAAAACAAAAGTCTGAATACTTTGGAGTAACAAATTCTTGTAATATTAGCTGTATTTATTTTTTTAAATTATATATCTCATCTCTTCAATATTCTAAAATACCAAAACAAAAACTTTCATTTAATAAACTGAATTTGGTCTTTTTCTTCAACTAATCTGCTTCTGAAGGAAGATAGATTATTTTAAGATTTGTAAGAGCTTGTTAAAAATTAAATTAAACTTAATTTAGGAAGGAATCTCTTCCTCTTTTGTAGTAAAATTTTCAGAAGTAACACATTTCATTTTGTCTTCAGACCTGCTCATCCTAAAAATAAAAATAAACAGTTCTTGGCTGTGATTTATTCCTTGTTGCCGCACTAAGGTGCCCTTGTTTTAACAAATAGTATTAAAAATATATTTTGTCGCCACGCAGTGCCGAGTTTACGCGTCCCAGTTTCTCACAAATTGGGCCAAGCCTAAGAGGACCGACGACGGTGCTCCTGAGGGAGTTCAGAGATGCTCCGAGTCTCAGAAATAGTTTATTTGAGAATGTTTCAAAAGATAGAAACAATTATATTATTTGGAATATATAAATGTTACAAGAAGGAACACTGGGTGATAACAACTGTGGGAAAATATTTTTTATATTTTTATGATTGGATATGTGATTTCCCATCGGGGGGTTCAGGCTATTTAAAAATTATGTTGTTTGGGGTTGTTTTACCCACAACCTATTTTAGAATCACAATTAGAAAACCAAAGGAGACACTCACAAACGTTTAAGGTTCACGATGTTCCTGAACGCATCAGGATGGATGGACTTCAGGCTCTTTGACTTGGTTATCTCTCTGGAAGAAACACACGACAGGTTTAGCAGCTTCAGGGTTTCCCCGCTGCCGTTCTCCTGCTGGTTATACTCACATCTCGGTGAGCTCTGGGAGATTAGAGAACGCGAAAGCTCCGATAGTCTCCAACACCATGTTTTCAGATATGGAGCTGAAGACAGAAAAACATGACACGGATTGAAGCTTACGACCCTCAGGCCTTCATCCACACCTTCATGTTTAGTCTCCGTTGTTTTGCCACACTAGTTTCAACACGAGCCCTCTCTGAGGTTTCAGCTCTTCTTGTACCAAGACAAAGACTAAACACAAGTGTTTTGGAGAAAATGCAGCAGGTGCGGTGGTTGTGGAAATCTGTACACTCACACTTCAGTCAGATGAGGGAGGTCGGCGAAGGCATACTGACTGATACGCTGCAGCATGCTGTTCTCCCGGATGATGCTGAAATGAGAAGGAGAGAAAATAATATGAAAGTTGGGTATTATAGCTCAGATTGATAAAAGAAAACTGAAAGTTATGCACCATAACTCATGTTCCCTGAAGGAAGGGAACGAGGTGCAACATACTTGCTATGGGAATTGCGCCCCCGCGCGATTACCTGAAGGAATATACTCACGCCTTTACGGCTAGGGGCGTCACCGCCGCGCCAGAGGCCCCGCCCTCTGGGTACTTAAGCGGCTTGCGCCCCTCCATCTTTCTCCAAAATTGCACTTCACCGAGCTTTCAGCATTGAAAAGGGCCAGATATGTTGCACCTCGTTCCCTTCCTTCAGGGAACATGAGTTATGGTGCATAACTTTCAGTTCCCTTTCAGTCTGGTCTCTCGGTGCAACATACTTGCTATGGGAACGTAATCCATTCACGCCCTTGAAATGCTCAGCAAAGTGTATGTGAGAGCATCCGTCTTAAAGACAGGCATCTCCCAGCTGCTTTCTGTAGAAAGCATATGCTAAGAGGAGAAAAAATGCCACATGTAAACAACAACATGATGTCTCCACTGGGCATAAATATGGCAAATGTGGAGGTAGAAAACCCAGGCCAAGCACAGGGTAACCTCACAGGCCCCTGTAAACTCTCTGAGGTTTTTTTTTGTTTGTTTTGGGACAAAGCAACCGAAGCCCTAGGCTCTCAGCCAGATCCCTTCAAAGGCCAGGCGGAAAGTTGCCACAACTCTGGACGTGGGTGAAAGAGTTGACCATGCGCCTGAGTCAGGAGGTCCCTATGAGAAGGAAAATGCCATGGTATCCCAGATAGCATTGAAATCAGGACAAAGCAAAAAGCCCTAGGCTCTCAGCCAGACCCCTTCAAAGGCCAGGCTGAAAGTTGCCACAACTCTGGACGTGGGTGAAAGAGTTGACCATGCGCCTGAGTCAGGAGGTCCCTATGAGAAGGCAAATGCCATGGTATCCCAGATAGCATTGAAATCAGCTCTGGAAACCACGTTTTCTGCGGCCAGTTGGGGGCTATAAGGATCAAAGAAAGAGCTCCCTTACGTACCCGTTCCAGTGTCGCCCCGATCAGAGGGACAGGTGGAAACGCATAGTAAAGTACCCCTGCTGGCCAGTCATGTGCCAGAGCATCCATACCCAATGGGGCATCCACTTCCCTCAAGGAGAAGTAAAGGTCACAGTGTGAGCTAGCCCTGCAGGCGAACAGGTCCACAGAGGCCTTCCCGAATCGTGACCATACCTGTCCCACAATCCGTGGGTTCAGGCTCCATTCTGACGCCAGCAGAGGGCCTCTAGAGAGGGCGTCTGCTCCGTAATTTAGTTCACTAGGGACATGAGTCACCCTGAGCGACAGGATCCTTGGAACACACCATGTGAGCATCCTTTGTGCCAGATGGAAGAGGGCCCAGGACCTTGTCCCTCCTTCTCTGTTGATAAAGGACACTGTGGTCCTATTATCTGATTTCACCAGGATGTGTTGTCCAGCAATCAGACCTTTGTGGAAGAAGAATTTTAATGACAGGGATACGGCTAACAATTCCAGGAAGTTGATGTGTAATCTTGCTTCCTGTTCGTTCCAAAGGCCGCGGGCATTCTGATTCCTACAGATTGCCCCCATCCTGTTTTTGAGGCATCCGTTGTGATGACCACACGAGATGACACCCTTCCCAGTGAGACCCCATCCGTGAAAACGGACACGTTTCTCCAAGGTTCCAGAGCCTCCAGGCACTCTGAATCTACCCTAACCATCCCCCTTTGTTTAGGTAGGTTGGGCTGTATCCGTTGGTTCAGCCATAACTACATGGGCCGCATTTTCAGTAATGCATGTGGTACACATGGAATGGCCGTTGCCAAGAGGCCTAGAAGGCGTTGGCAGGTTTTTACAGAGACCTGATGGTCCAATTTAAATTTGCTCAGGTAAGAGCGAATGGAGGAAACTCATTCCTTTGAGAGCCATGCTCTGTACTGGATAGAGTTGATCTGTACTCCCAGAAATACGGTAACCCGTGATGGAGTTAAATTGCTCTTTTGCAGGTTTATAACAAACCCAAGAGACTCCATCCATCCATCCATCCATCCATCCATCCATCCATCCATCTTCTTCCGCTTATCCGGGGTCGGGTCGCGGGGGTAGCAGCCTAAAGGCCGAGATACACTGAAGCAGACTCCGTATACGTGCATATACGCGCATATATGGAGCGTACGTTTTCGCTTCTATACTTTCAGAAACTATCAGCTTTCAAACGCTCGCGTTCTCCTTGTTGTAATATGAGCAGCTGAGCACGGAGGGGACTCAACTGAGCTCGCTGATTGGTCACTTGCTGACACGCCTACTGAAATGATTGACAGATTTCAGTCAGCTCAAAGTGAAACCTCGAGAATGCATCATGAGCAGCTCGCTCAGACTTCTGCGGTGTTCTGATACGGTCTTTCTACTATATATGTTATAAAAAGTTCTCTCAGAAATAAAAATAATAACAGGGAGTGCTTTTCCTGCAGCACACAGCCCACCAGGGAATATTTAAAACATTGCGCACCCAGGTAGGACCTGAATTCATTCATTTCATTCATCGAGTGAACGGAGGAAGAAGCGGTTACTTGACTTTAGGCAAAAAAACAAAAGAAAAGGCCCGATCAGCGATAAAGAAGGGGAATTTATTTCATTTGTGTAACATACAAAACAGTCCGGCGCCGGGGAAGTTTAGGTCAGACACCGCGCATCGCGTATGCGCATCGCGTATGCGTAGTAAAAAAATACTTTTGCGCGTACATGCCCTGAGGGGCTACGCGGGGCTACGCTTTTGCCACAGCGTACGTACGCTGCGTATAGGCGTATCGTGAGGACGCTCGAGTGTATCTCGCCCTTTAGTAGGGAGGCCCAGACTTCCCTCTCCCCAGCCACTTGGAGCAGCTCCTCCGGGGGAATCCCAAGGCGTTCCCAGGCCAGCCGAGAAACATAGTCCCTCCAGCGCGTCCTGGGTCTTCCTCTGGGTCTCCTCCCGGTGGGACATGCCCGGAACACCTCACCAGGGAGGCGTCCAGGAGGCATCCTAACCAGATGCCCGAGCCACCTCAACTGGCTCCTCTCGATGTGGAGAAGCAGCGGCTCTACTCCGAGTCCCTCCCGGATGACTGAGCTTCTCACCCTATCTCTAAGGGAGAGTCCAGCCACCCTGCGGAGAAAACTCATTTCAGCCGCTTGTATCCGAGATCTTGTTCTTTCGGTCATAACCCAAAGCTCATGACCATAGATGAGGGTGGGAACGTAGATCGATCGGTAAATTGAGAGCTTTGCCTTTCGACTCAGCTCTCTCTTCACCACGACAGACCGGTACAGCGCCCGCTTCACTGCGGACGCTGCACCTATCCGCCTATCGATCTCACGCTCCAGTTTTCCCTCATTCGTGAACAAGATCCCGAGATACTTAAACTCCTCCACTTGGGGCAGGACCTCCTCCCCGACCCGGAGAGGGCATGCTACCCTTTTCCGGCTCAAGACCATGGCCTCGGATTTGGAGGAACTGATCCTCATCCCGGCCGCATCACACTCGGCTGCAAACCGCTCCAGTGAAAGTTGTAAATCACGAACTGATGAAGCCAGTAGGACCACATCATCTGCAAAAAACAGAGAAGCGATTCTAAGGTCACCAAAACGGATCCTCTCAACACCTTGGCTGCGCCTAGAAATTCTGTCCATAAAAGTTATGAACAGAATCGGTGACAAAGGGCAACCTTGGCGGAGTCCAACTCTCACCGGAAACGAGCCTGACTTACTGCCGGCAATGCGGACCAAGCTCTGACACCGGTCGTACAGGGACCTAACAGCCCTTATCAAAGGGCCTGGTACCCCATACTCCCGGAGTACCCCCCACAGAACCCCCCGAGGGACGCGGTCGAATGCCTTCTCCAAGTCCACAAAGCACATGTAAACTGGTTGGGCAAACTCCCACGCACCCTCCAGGACCCTGTTGAGGGTGTAGAGCTGGTCCAGTGTTCCACGACCAGCACGAAAACCACACTGCTCCTCCTGAATCCGAGGTTCGACTATCCGACGGACCCTCCTCTCCAGAACCCCTGAATAGACCTTAACAGGGAAGCTTAAGAGTGTGATCCCAACCCAAGAGACTCTAGGTGAGAAATCACCTTATAAGAGTGTGACCGGGCCTGCTTTCTGCTTTCAGCCAGAATCAGCAGGTCATCCAGGTAGTTCATGACCCCTGAGTCCTTGATTCCTGAGAGGGGTCAGAGCTGTGTCCAGACACTTTGTAAATGTGCGTGGAGCAGTCTTTAAACCAAAGGGTAAAGCTTTGAATTCATAAGCGATTCCCTCAAAAGCAAAACGGAGGAATTTTCTGTTTCCTCCAAACGCCTATATGGAAATAGGCATCTTTTAAGTCTACTGTACATGTGTAGTCTCCAGGTCTCACCGCCTGGAGAACTTGTCACAGTGTAAGCATCTTGAACTCAAATGTTTTAATCCTTTTGTTGAGAGGCCTGAGATCCAGAATTGGTCTCAGAGAATGATCCTTTTTGGGCACCAGGAAGTACTTGCTGTAGTGGCCGGAGAGCATTCATTCATTCATTCATTCAACCTTTATTTATACAGGCTAGCCTCGTTGAGTCATGGGACTCATTTACAAGAGGGACCTGTCTCACTCACACCAAACAACCATCCACTCTCTCACTCACACCTAGGGTCAATTTAGAGTCACCAATCAGCCTAACATGCATGTTTTTTGGTCTGTGGGAGGAAACCGGAGTACCCGGAGGAAACCCACGCATGCACGGGGAGAACATGCAAACTCCACCCAGAAAGGCCCCCGGGCCGGGATTTGAACCGTCAACCTTCTCGCTGAGAGGCAGCAGCTCTACCAGTTGTGCCACCGTGCTGCCAGCGAGCAGCTTGTGTCCAGAGACCAAACTAATCACTCCTTTTTGTAGCATGGTCGAAACTTCCTCCCTTAGCACATGTGCGCGTGCAGGGTTGATCTTAGATTGCAGCACCCCTGTGAAGCGGGGCGGTCTCTTAGAGAATTGCAATTTGAGTCCATGACGAAGTGTTGTCATTACCCAATCATTTGGTAGGCACGCCTTCCAGGCCTGCGCATGCGTGCTGAGTCTGGATGGCATGTTGTGTTGCAGCCCGTCACGTTTGAGAGCCAGAGGGGTGACCTTTGACCCCTCTGGCCCTCCTCCGGACAGGCTGGTCGGCCCAACAGGAGATACCGCGAGATCTAGCTCATGTGTCTCGCTACGGTTCATAGTTAGACCACATGGTTGGTTTATAAAAATGGGACTCGAGTCAAGAACCAGGGCAGTCTGTGCTTTGGTACTTTTATTTTTATACATGTTTGAAACAGTGTTTATTTTGTTTACACATGCAATGGTCGAGTCGCGTTTGGTGCGCACACATATGCCGCTCGCTCCTCGTAGTCTTTTACGAGGGGAGACTGGGCCCAATAGATCAGGTACCCGTACCACGTGGGCGGGTAAACCTGTGAGATTGTCAGTTCGTCCTGTTTCATCAGGTCCGAGCCTGCTTTCCACCTGGGGAGACTGGCGAGATCCTCGGCTGTCCCTGGAAGGTTCCACCGCCGCCGAGAATGCGCTCCAGGTTCTGGGAGGATCTCACAATTTCTCCCTTGTCACCAAATTCGGCGTTTAGGTTGGACACTTCATGCGTCGAGTCCTCGGCAGCACCTGAGGAGTCCGACATTTCGTCCTCTCCGACTCGTCCGCTGCATTCCAGGTCCACGCTATCGGGTTCCGGAGCAGGAGGAAGCCGACGTGCGACCTTGAGCGCTACGCTTCTAGCCATGGATTTGGCCAGCGCGACAGCCCGTCGTCTCCTCACTGCAGCCGACATTCAACAGCAGTGAGGGCAAGAGTCGGGGAATTCCAGCGCCTTCCTTGCATGCAGAATCCCTAGGCAGACAGGACAGGCCTCGTGAGTGTCCATCGCCGAAAGGGAGTGGCCACAGCCGCTGGGGCAAGGGCGCGAGCGAGGACTCATCGTCCTGGTCTTTCTCCTCCTTGTCTTCCGTCTTCCCTTCTCGGGAGCCATGTCCTGCGAGAAGCGTCGAGTTGATTTGAAGATTCTTTTCTTCGAAGTTGTCTTCTCCGTCGTCTTTTCTTTCGCTCAATAGCCTGCTAAGGTTAGCAGGAGGTTGTGACGCAGTTAGCGCCGTTGAGCGAAAACCTGCGGAAAAGAAGAAAACTTTGAGGGTGAGTAGAAAAATGCTGGACTAGCTTTCGCCAGCCCAGCAGTGCGCAGGAAAATTTCTCTGTACGCTCAGTGTAGGGAGCGAGCTCACCTCAGTCGAGCGATGCGACAACAGAGAAGTCCCACGAAGTTCAGGTGTTTAAGCGAGGTGAAGGGCAAAAAAGAGGAAGATGGAGGGGCGCTCACCACCTAAATACCCAGAGGGCGGGGCCTCTGGTGCGGCGGTGACACCCCTGCCGTAAAGGCGTGAGTGTATTCCTTCAGGTAATCGCGCGGGGTGCAATTCCCATAGCAAGTATGTTGCACCGAGAGACCAGACTGAACCGGAACTCAAAAGTAGGGCCAAACTGTGTACTAATATGCAAGTTTAGTCATGGAGGCCAGTGTATTAAATACTCAAGCACTCCTATTACAGTACTATTCTTTTTTCTTTTTTTCCCCCCCATTTATAGATGGCCTCCCTTCTCACCTTACAGCCATCCTCTCACACGATATTATTTTTTTTAATAGAGAGAAAGGAAAGACAGAAAGTAAGACAACAAAACAACAATTATCCACAAAAAGAGCACAAGGCAAACACACCCATACTTCGTCCGCAATCCTGCAAAGCACATGACAGAACACAGCAACGAAACATACATGCATAAAGACTAATAATATTCATGACCTTGCAGTAGATTTCCATAAATAAACATACCCATATCTGCAAATATATATACAGTATACATACATATGCATTCATATCACATATTCATCTACATATCAGCATATGATAGCTACATATACATCCCTGCATCCATTTGTGTGTGGTTGTGATCATGCATAAGTGAGTAAGGTTCCTCCAATAGAACATTTAGTAGCGACCGTGAAGCATCAGAGATCCGTCCCCCCAAGGCCCGAGGCAGACGAAGGGGCGATCAAAGTCCAAGACCCCAAGAAGGACCCCGAGCCCAGAGTCCCCAGGGCCACCCGAACAGGACAAGCCCCTCTCCCACTCCCCAGATCCGACCAAGGGGGAGAGCCGGACAAGCTCCACCAGTGACCACACACAATGACCCCCGGGAGGCCAACAGCGACAAGCCCACAGGCCCCCGCCGGAGCCCGCTGCAAGAGCCCGCTGCACTGACGTAGCCCCAGGCCCGGACACCGAGGCCGGCACCGAGGCCCGGGCACCGGGGGCGCCCATCCCTCAGGCCCGGACCCGATAGGACCAGAGGACCCGAGCCCCACCAGGCAGCCACCAGGCCGAGCCGACACACGCCCAAGCGCCCAACCCCCGAAGCGCAGGCCAAGGGACACCCACCCGGGGGCCACGAGGCAGGAGAGCGACACCAAGTAGCCTTAGATTTAACAGAGAGGGGGCAGTCCTAATCCCAGCCTGACAATTAGACATTCATACACAGACACACTCACTCAGACCCACCCTCATCCTCACTCACACAAAGACAAACAATAACGACACGTTCCATTCATAATCCTGATGCACCCTCTATACCCCCTAGGTCCAAGACATGTACCTGCCCCCTACTTGGGGCAGCCCATACCCAAACCCAGGAGGTAGGCCCATTCATTCTGGGGTGGAGAGTAGCCGACATCCAAGATCCGGCCCAACCCCGCCCTGCCGACAGGACAGGACACCCGAGCCCAAGCAGCCCCAGGGAGAGCGCAATGCCAGCCCCGCCCACGGCGAACCCCCGGGCCCCGAACCCCCCCATACCCCAGGACAACCCCCGACGGCCTACCCCCAGAATGTCCGCCAGGCAACCAGGGGGGTGAGAGAAAAAAATAAAAAATAAATAAAATATATATTTATATAAATAAATAAATAAATAAAATAAAATTGAAATTAACAAATCTAGACCCCGACACACACACCCCCGTCCCCAAATGTGCTGTTGGTGTGTGTTGTTGTAAAGTGCACTTAAAAAGGAAAGAGAAGGAGCAAAGGCTGGCATTATACCAGTTTCCCCTCCACTCCAACTCTAACCCAGACCCTTATTGTCTAAATGCATAATTGTGAGTGAGCATAGGCACAGGGGGCGAGAGTGATGCCATCCCGCCACCCATAACCATAGTGCTCATTCCATTCCCTATATGTGACTTTTATGAGGATGTTTATGAGTGAATGTCTAAGGTGTATAATAAAATTGAGTCCCAGGTGGTTCTGAACAACAGAGGTGTAAAAACGTTGCAGCACACCCGAGTCTCAAAATCCCTACATGTATTAATTTGAGATGAAGAGGGCGGAGGTGCGTGGTGAGGGATGGGGAGAAAATATCTGCAGGAACAATGCTCCCGCAGCGAGTCAGCTCCCCCGCTGACCCAACATACCCCCCCCAGTTCGCCAAGGTCCACCCAAGGAGCGAGGCAAAAGAAACACCTCTCCGATCGCCAGGCCATTGAGTCCAAGACCAGAGAGGGACACGGCCACGAGGGCCGCCAACAGCAGAACCAACAGCCCACATCCACCAGGGCCGCCACGACCCCTACGAACCGCAGTCAGCCCGCCGCCCAAGAAGACACAAAATCCCACATGGACGACAGGGCCAAGAGCGCCCGCCTATCCGCCGACAGAGCCAGGAAGCTCCGAGAGCGGGCCCCAACCAGGGCCCGCACACCGGCCATGCATAGTCCCAGACCATCATCAAGGACATCTACTTAGTCCCCACCCCAGAAGAAATACTACACCCACCCTTCATACTAACAACTTTCAGAACACATAACACACTAGACACCCAGGCTGGGTTAACCCGCCCCCTCCCATTGGCCACCAGTCACGCTCCCAGACACCCAACCCCCCGGCACACAACCCACCAGCGAGCCGAGGGCCCCCGGCCAGAGCCGGGCACCAAAGCGCGAGCCAGCCCATAGCCCGGCGACCCGCCCGCCAGAGCCCAAGACCCCCGATCCCCACCAGGCCCAAGCCCGGGGACGACACGCCCCCTGAATCCCAAGCCCCCGGCGCCCACCCCGAAACCACCCCAGTACAGTCGGGTCACCGACCGGCGACCCATGACCGCTGCCACCGACCACCCGAGGGCCTCCTATTAAACAAACACAGCCACGAGTGTTTTGGAGAAAATGCAGCAGGTGCGGTGGTTGTGGAAATCTGTACACTCACACTTCAGTGAGATGAGGGAGGTCGGCGAAGGCATACTGACTGATACGCTGCAGCATGCTGTTCTCCCGGATGATGCTGAAATGAGAAGGAGAGAAAATTATATGAAAGTTGGGTATTATAGCTCAGTATTGATAAAAGAAAACTCAAAAGTAGGGCCAAACTGTGTACTAATATGCAAGTTTAGTCAAGGAGGCCAGTGTATTAAATACTCAAGCACTCCTATTACTACTCTTGTTCACAGTTTCTGTCCTGCATTCTCGACACACAACTTTGAAAACTTTGAAAATACATATTATATACAGAAACGTGCAATTTGATTGGAAATAAAGTGTTTTGATGTTGGGTAGCTATGGTGGCCGTGAGGTGTAAATGAACAACATTTGAAAAAAAACGTAATTACATTTGCAAAAATGGAATCACATTTGAAAAAACAGACTTACATTAAGCCAAAGTGGAAGTGGCCAAAGCGGAAGTGGCCAAAGTGGATGTGGTCGTAATCACATTTGAAAAATACAGAATTACATTAGAAAAAAAAAAAAACGGAATTATATTAAACCAAAGCGGAAGTGGCCAACGTGGAAGTGGCCAAAGCGGAAATGGCCGAAGCGGAAGTGGTTGTAATCCCATTTGAAATAAAAAACAG
>JBBPBX010016187.1:20161-48468 GCA_038048925.1 Garcialebias charrua | reverse complement strand
ATCGCCCACCCCTACATGTATGTATGTATGTATGCATGTATATATGTACGTGTACATGTACATGTATGTATGCAAGTATGCAGTGGCGGCTCGTGGACTTTCCAAAAGGGGGGGCTATAACTCCAAAATAGTATATATCAGTGGCGGGCAGTGCATTTCACACCTAGGCCTTCAGTAGTGCTCCGTCTGAATCAATCCAAGCCTCAATAACTATTTTATGGCTATAAACTTCTACTACAGGTACAGCTGCGACACACATAAAAAAGCATCAAAAATAACCTGATAAAACTGCAATATTATTTAGGAATATAGCAACATTTTACTCACCAAAAATCCTGATTATTTGTTATTACACTGTCTTTAATATTATATTAATAATTGATAATAAATATTTAATATCCCCAGGTAATAATTTGAGGTCACAGCTTCTGTTATGATCTTGTCTGATATTAGACAGAGTTTTGTGTGAGACAATAAAAAGATGGCAAAAATGCTGAACAGGACACATTAATGTATTATAAAATTATAAAATGAATAAATAAAATAAATTAAAATTAAAAATGTTAGTTGAACCTTTGAAATTTTGAGTTTTTTTAAACACAAAGACAATTTACAGACATATGAAAGGGAAAAAAACAAGATATAAAATGAAAGGTAGCAGATGAAAAAAAATCATATTTGCTCCTTCTTAAAACAAAATAAATTCAAACAATCAATTCAAACAATAATTATCTATAAATAATATAACAAAACTCACCAGATTGTGTGGAACAAACTAGCAGTTATTTTGGGACATGCAGAAAGTTGTACCATGATGTGTCACCGCTGAATCAGGCCATTCTTCTTAACACATGAGCTTTCTACTTCGCGTTGTTTCCAGCAGCAAACACCGCGGTAAAGTTAGTTTGAAGTTGGACGGAGCAACGCAGCGCTGAAGACACGCTGACACGGAGCTTGAATATCCAACGTCCAACTTGAAACCAACTTCACTGCGGTGCAGCAAACAGTAAACAAAGTCCGTTTTCTCTCTTTCTACCTTTCAGGTCGTGTGACCGGACATTACATCCAATAACACAGCAAGTTTGGACCATTGCAAAACTGTAAAAACCTACTTAGATTCTAAAAAAAAATTAGCGAAAAAGCTTACTGTATTTTAATGGCCAGCCCCAGAGCCTCTGGCCAGCCCGAACCGACTATCAACTTCCGCGCCGCGGGTGTGACGTCACACGTTGACTATCCAATCAAAGCGGGTGAATAGCTGACATTTCCGTGTTGGTTGAATCCTGTGGCTGTGGGCTGACCCTGGGCTGAACAGAATTAGCCCCAATGAGCCGCAATACGAAGGGGCGTGGCAAGATGTCTGTCAATCATTCTGAACCATGAAGGAACAGTGACAAGACGGGGCTGTCAGAATTTAGCCCTTTGGACCTGGAACTGGAACCTGGGATTTTTCCCAGGTGGTTTGACACCAGTTTTGTTGTAAATTTAACAAAATGTGACATTATTTCTAAAATGTACTAATTTTGAAGTTGTTATTTTGAAGTTGTTTATTTTAAAATATTTATTGTAAATGCCAGGAGGGAGGGCTTAGCCCTCCTAGCCCACTGATACCAGCCGTCACTGCAAGTATGTATGTACCGTATGTAAATGTGACAGTATTTACCTCTCCATGGCCAATGTCCATTGCTTCCAAGTCATCAACACGAGACTTCCTCACCCTGGGGCGGCCGTGGTGTAGTGGTAATGGCAGTCGACCCCTGATCGGAAGGTTGGAGGTTCGAATCCCGCATCCGCCCACCATGTGTCGTTGTGTCCCTGAGCAAGACACTTAACCCCGAGTTGCTCCCGGTAGGTCTGGATGGCGCCTTGCAAGGAAGGCTACCACTACCGGTGTATGAATGTCTGAATGAATGGGTGGATGGCTGGTATTGTAAAGCACTTTGGGGCTCCTCACAGGGGGCTGGAAAGCGCTATATAAATAAGCTCCATTTACCCTCTCCCTGCGAGATCGCTCTTCCTAGAAAACAAAACCGAGCTGTGACGGTCCACACAGACAAATGGTTTTATGGCATAACTTCACAAACAGGAAGTCTTACCCAAATTATGTCCTCCTTCTCGGTCTCCTGGTAGAGGATCTTTGACAGCTCCTGATCCGACTCCATTTTCCCTATGATACGTTCCTTTTCTGCTTCACTCTGAGCACTCGCCAGCATGGTACAATACTGAACTGTGCGTGTGAAAAAACACAAACAATTTCAAAATATTAATTATTATTATTAATAATAATATATCTCCTTCACCGTATTCATCTGAGTGTTCATCTCGTACTTCTCCAAACTGGTCTTCATCTCCTTCCTGCAAACCAGAAAAATTATTACTTTTATAATTTATTTTGAGCACAAACATCTGGATGTTCCAAAGCTTCTGAGGACAAAATTTACAATAACTTTCATCAGTGAAATTCAAGTGTGAGAGGGCCTTATGAAACATTCATTCTGATGTTTAAGATGAATAGATAAATGAATAAGTCATTTAATGGTGATGGATTTTACTCACATGAAGCGTCACCAATAAAGGGAATTGTGCCTGCCATTCTTCAAGCTTGAAGATGCTTTTCCAAACAGGGATTTCCTGTAATAACATTAACCAGACTTGTGGTTATAAATTAGAAAATTAAGAGAAAAAAAACTATTTTAGTTTTACAGTTCGAATTACATTACAAACAAACAAATTGGTCAAGGGTTCTCCTGGTTTTGTTGTCTTTCACGTTTATATTTATTATACAACATTAGTATGTTACTAGGTCACTAGAAGTCAGTAATCAACTGATAAAAAAAAAAAATCTTTCAGCTTACCTCAATACAGTATTAGGCATGTAACGAGATCTCGTTATACGAGATCCCGCGATATTAAACTCCCGCGATATCTCTTGTTGAGAGGTAACGTTGTCTCGCGAGACGCTAATGCTAGCGCTAGCAGAGCCCCTATAATAATAATAATGTCTATTCCTGTCATCTGTGTATGTTTCCCATACACAGACGAAATTCGTCTCTGCATTTAACCCAACCACCTACCAGGTGGTGCAGTGAGCAGCCCGAAAGCGCCCGGGGAGCTGGAGAAATAGGTGTGCACTCATAGACACCCCAAGCTGGGTAGTGGCCGGGGCGCGAACCCGCGACCTTCGGGTCTGTAGTCAAAAACCCTGCCACTAGACCATCTTGGCTCAGCCAGTCAGCGTCACGGACAGCATGGCTTCGCCGGATGAAGTTGCTATAGAAGACGCCCCAACTACTGATTACAGTCCCGCAGACGCCTCTACATTGATGGAGGGTCCCAGCGCTGCCGACGCTGCCCCGGATGTAAAGACACACGTAAACACCGGTGTGACCGGTGTTGCCAGATAGAGTCCCACCCACCCAAAGCACTCTTTACCCGCAAAAGTCAGAAGGAAAATCGCGGTGAACCGCCCAATCTGGCAACACTGGTGAGTGACGACGGCTGCTGATGCGGATATTTATGTTCAATTTTTGGAAAGTCCTGCGTGAATATCTATATTCTACAAAAAAAAAACGGCAAAATGAAAGAAAAGTAACGAGGCTATTTTTAAAAAGTAAGGAGTAGAAAGTACCAGTAATTGCGTGAAAATGTAAGAAGTAGAAGTATAAAGTAGGCTGAAAAATAATTACTTTACTAAAGTATAGATAACTAAAATTTGTACTTAAGTAAAGTAACGAAGTATTTATACTTCGTTACTTGACACCTCTGCATTACACATGAGAATAATCACTTATTCATTACATGTCAAGCTCAGATATTTGTGTGGGTCCGAGTACAAATGCAGCTGCCAGGAAAAAGACAAAGAGGAGATATATGGATGCAGTTAGAGAGGACATGAAGGTAGTTGGAGTGAGGACATGAGGATGCAGAGGACAGAGTGAGGTGGAGGAGGATGACTCGCTGTGGCGACCCCTGAAAAGGGAAAAGCCGAAAGAAGAAGATGCTCACCGTTTCACACAGGGACCCTTTGCACAGCTAACAGAAGCTAGCTAGTAGTTGTTGAGCAGACTGAAATGGGAGGTTTGCTGGTGGCCTGTCTGATCCGTGATCAACAAGCCAAGGGGCAGCAGAACCAAACGTTTGGTTCAGGTTGCTATTATTTTTTTAAGTGTTTGCAGTCTGTGCGACTCACTCGTGTATCCTCTTAGCTTAGCTGCTAAGAAGCAACTGGGGGAAGACACCCCGCGTGCCCCACCTTTCTTTTCCCTGCGGGGCAGGGCACGCGCGAGCACAATTGCCTCAAACGAAAATTTAAAATTATATTGTGGAATATTGCCACTAGCTAGGTTTATGTTAAATATCATTAGTTGGCTAGCTCTACCGTTAGCTAACACGAGCTGAGACAATACCCATATTTCTGCGAGAAATGCACACCAACATCGCCTGTTAAAAAACATTTTAATACCAACTTCATACATTATGATTAAAAAAACATACTTACTGGTATCTGTTACGATATTTCCCAAGAGAAGAGTGAAACGCGCTCAAAAATGAGGCATGCGCAGTGTGCGTGTGTGGTTCTATTCTGAGCATGCGCGAGATGTCTTCTTATCGCGATATGATACGGGATTTGTTCACACTTATCAAAAACTTACTTTTTCTAAATGAAACGAGCTCAAGTTAACTGAGCTACTGAGATTTTTTCACCACAAATTACAAGTAACTTACTAAAAGTGAGTCTTAATCACTATTTGATGAAAACTGATTTAAGTCAATTTACTATTTTTAATTAAATACCATGTTTGCATTTACAGTGTACGTACAGTTTGATACATCTGGATTTTTTTGTGCGTATGCCGTTTTCTGGATTTGACCGTACGTCACGTTTCAGTAAGTCCACGCAAGTCTTTGTACATGAGGCCCCAGGTGTCCTGTGTCCCCAGCCTTCGTGACAGGCTGAAATTGCTGATAGGAAAACTTTAATAGTTGAGAAAGAACGACCTTTTTCCAGTAAATCCTGAAGGAAAGTCAGTAGCTGAGCCAGGTCGCATGAGTAAGAAATAATATTTCTTTATGTGCACCAAGCTTAAAAAATATGCCACTTCTGTGCGTAGAGAGACTGTGTTGACCCAGCACGGGCATTTTGGATGGTTTTTACCATATTTTCCGGCAGGCCTGGTGCCATCAGCTTGTTCTTTTCTGCCAACAAGCTAAAAATTTTAACAGTTCTCAGCCTAAGCAGCGAGACTGCTTCTTCTGGTGACATATTTTGACCCTGAAGAAGAGCAGTTGATGTATCCAGTTCCCCTCCAAGGGCCCTGGAGGCTGTGATCCCCTGGGGGTCAACCAAGTTGGGGAGAAGGCCTTCCTGCCGATGTGCTGCCAGGCTGCTCTGACCGGGAGTGATCGAGGGCAGATGCAACCTGTCGTCCTTATTAGACAAAAGTGGAGCAGAATGTCTGTTCTTTCTCTCCTTGTTTGGGGTCATGGGACTGAAAAGCTGTGAGTTTTGTAAACGAGCAGATCTCCTGACCACAATTTGTTTCCTGGATGGGTCTAGTTTACTGGTCTTCAGCCTTAACAAAGCGTTGGAGCCAGACAAATCGCCCGAGGTCTGTGTTTCACCCGTTGGGTGAATATTTTTAAGAGTAGAGCTGAACCAGCACAGTGAGAAAGGTCACGTGCTGCCAGGTCACTGCTTGGACATTGCGTGTCGCCCATTAATGATAAGGGGACAGCTGTAACGTGAGAACGTGGAGATGATTCTTTGTGGTTGGCAGACTTTAAATTGTTTGGTGATAGAGAGCCCAGTTCCCTTCGAATAACAGGAAGAGGAATCTGATTCAGCTCTGATTTGTTTACACACACAGCAGTTTGAACACAATTGCCTTTGTGAACGTGTGAAGCTTGTGGTCGCTTCTGACGTGGCCCCCGTTCGTTAGATTCTGTCGGCGCGCCTCCCTGAGGCGCGGACATGTCACGTGTTTGCTTGGTTAGTGTATTGACTGCCCCGTCGTTCACAATGGAGCGGGAGCTGGAGCACGTGACCCCCCTCACCTGTCTCCATGAGGGGTGTGGGGCCTGCTTGCAGACGCCTCTGTGCTTGTTTGTTGCAGATGAAGCAGAGGCACCCTGCCAGGGCTCATTGATTAGGCTAACACCCCGTGAGCCGTGAGGGAGGGGGGAACGGCCCCCTCCCTTCATGACGACTGGCAGAATAGAGGGACCTGTTCTGCTGAAGTTATTTGTGTTTGTTGTTGGTTTTTTTTTTTTTGAGAGTCAATAAAACAGAGAGGGGCTGTTTTATGAGCTTTATTTGTGCTTATGTGTAACAACATATATGAGTTTATATCACTCACAGCAGGAAAAACATGATTTGTGCATGCAACAGAGTTACCAGCTTTTTGTACCGTGCTACAAATAAAGTCTGGACATGAAGAGATCATTTCCCGTACTACGTGGGCGGGTGATCGTGTAAAGTCAAGACGTGAACCTGGTTCATCAGGCACGCTTTTGTCTAACGTCCCTGTTCGCCGAGGAGGCCCGGTTTTGTCTGGCCGTGTTTTATGAAATTTCAGATCAACCCAAAATGGTTAATGTTTTATCTTGGTTCGGGAAAGGTGGGCACACTTGTTTAGAAAAAAAACTCACACAAGACTTAATTAAAAATAATGATCTGTCATTTATTAAAGAAGTCTGTGACAAGAAAAGTAAAAACATACATGTTCAAACACACAAACAGTTGTACATCTCTTCAGATATACAATAAACATACAAGTCCAACAGTGTTCCTGCTAAGATCAAAAGTGTCTGTTTAACCTCGCCACAGTACTAACTACAACAAACAGTTTTCCTGCTAAGATCAAAAGTGTCTGTTTAACCTCGCCACAGTACTAACTACAACAAACTTAGACACTGATGTAAAATACAGTATCTCCTCACCTTGACACTGAACCGGGAAGTCACACACGGTTCAGCGGGAGATATGGCCATCAATGCTCGACCGGACGTCTGGGCCAAAGACTCGCGGACAGACTTCAAATTGTTCAGCCGAGCGCCTCTCAATTTATACTTTGTTGGAGTACGTGTAATGACTTCACTCAAGACTTTGTTTTTCAAAGCGGTGCCAGGAACCGCCAAAAGATTTCTGTTTCATCTAAAAGGTCAGTTTGCCCTCAACTGAAAACTGCAACTCATCAACATCTTACAAACTTGGCTGTGAGATACATGGAAACAAATTGTGTGCTTCACTCCCTTTTATTAGAAGAACTGCCAGGCTTGAAGTAGGATGGGTGATATGCATTCACTCATCAAAAGACCTTATGGCTTTTCAAAGAAGGATGGGCCCATCCTCCAAGAAACTCCGGGCCTTTGAAGTAAGACTGCACAAACCCCCACTTCAAGAAACAGTTTAATGAAACATCTTGACACTAAACTAAAATGTTTAGTGTTACATTAAGCATTTACTCTTAACATAAAAATTGATAAACATTTAGTCAGAAAAACATTAATACTTCTTAAACTCTTCAGGCCGCCTGGCGGGGGACGAACCTGTTCTTGCTCCATGCGTGTTCGGTGCGAGGTGGGCCCGGCGGTGGTCTCTGCCAAGGCTCGTCCTCGTACGCGGCCGCTTTTGCGGTGGGGCACGCGTTGCCGAGCGGTGTCGAGGCTGCGCAGGTCTGCCTCCAGCAGACTCCCTGGGGGGGGCGAAGCTTCTCCTGGGAATGCCCACCCGGAGAGCTTCAGCCTGTTTGCGCCTTTGGTCCAGCTTGGTCTGAATTCGATCCAAAGCTTTCCCAAACAATCCCGTCGGCTCTATCGAGTGGTGGAGAAAAGGCACCTTTTGTCCCTCGGGGAGATCAGTTAAAGTCATCCACAGATGGCGTATCACGATGAACACTTCCGCCATGCCTCTGCCTTGAGCAACAGCGGCTGTTCATATCATGTGGAGCACGAAGTCTGTTGCCCTGCGGGCTTCATCCAGCAAGTCAGCGGCAGCTTGTTTGTCCGTCGTTACCTGGAGCTGTTGCAGTTTTTCAGCCAGGTAAGCCTGCATCAACGCGGACGCGTTCATGGCGCACGCCACGAGTCCCTGAGCTCTGTAGCATTTCTCGAGCAGAGAAGCTGAAGCTCGACAAGCCTTGCTGGGAAGAGTTGGTTTTGTCCCGGATGACTTGGGAGCCAGGTGAGACGCCAGTGTGTCCTCAATTTGAGGCACGTTGGCTATTCCCACCTCATCCATCCCGTCCACATCGAGGAACTGCGAGAGAGGTAAGAGCATGGGGGCTCTGGGCTGAGGCCAGGTGCGAGTTAGTTCTGTGAGGAAGTCCGGGAACACGGGCATCCTTTGCCTCGTGGCGGCCTGCTGCTTTGAATAAAAATAGTTTCCTGCCAGCCTCGTGACCTGTTGGCGAGGCGGAGGCTCCGGCCATGGGATGTGCAGCGCGTCCGCTGCTCTGTGACACAGGTCGAACTGAGCAAGGATGGAAAAGTCAGTTTCCGGGAGCATAGGTACTGGGGTTTAGGAGAGGTCTTCTCCCTGTTCCTCGTCTTCGACGTCTGCGTCCTCCATGGAAAATTCGCCCGAGGCTGAAATCGAGATCTCGTCCTTGTTCATGCCTCGAGTGTCAAATTCGACTGTTAAGTCCACCATAGGAGCCAGCACGTCAGGGCTGTTGCCCATTCGACTCGTGTGCTGTTGTGCAGAGGCATGTTCTCGAGCTCCGGCGTGGGAGTGAGGGGCTCAGTGGTGTCTGGATCCGCTGGTACTGCTGGGGCGCCCATGGCCTTGGCGACGAGGTCAACCCGGTGCCGCAGCACTGCCTCCAGCATCTGGCTGCAGTGTGGGCAAAAGTCGGGCGTATCCAGCGCCGTTTTTGCGTGTAACATTCCCAAGCAGACGGGACAGGCCTCGTGGGTGTTCGTCGCTGCGAGGGAGAAACCGCATCCGCTAGGAAAGGCGCGCAAAGTTGGGCTCGTCGTCCTGCTGGTTTTTCTTTGAAGTCTTGTCATTCGCTTTCCTTTCTCTGGAGGCATGTCCAAGATAAGGCAAGCGAGTCCTTCCAGAATCCTTTTTCTTTTAATTTGAGACGTCTCCTCTGTTACGTCGCTTTCGCTGGCTAGCCCGCTACAAGTTAGCGGGGGTAGCGGTTGTGGCGCAGTTAGCGCCTAGCTTTCGCTAGTCCAGCAGTACGCAGGAATATTTCTCTGTACGCTCTGTGTGGGGAGCAAGCTCACCTCTGGTTGAGCGACGAAGCAACAGAGAAGTCCCGCGAAGAGTGATAGTTCAGGTTTAAGCGAGGTGAAGGGCAAAAAAGAGAAAGATGGATGGGCGTTGGTCGCTTAAATACCCAGAGGGCGGTGCCTCTGGCGCGACGTTGACGCCCTAGCCGTAAAGGCGTGAATGTATTCCTTCAGGTAATCGCGCGGGGGCTCAATTCCCATAGCATATGTTGCACCGAGAGAACCAGACTGAAAGGGAACCATGGTTCTAGCTTGTGGAAGCCCAGTTTCATCTCCGTGGGATAACCACAGACTAGACTAAGTACTTTCATGTTGTTGCTGCTTTAGACTCTGGTTCCACCCTCCGTCTGATGGGTCTACTGCGGGACCCGCCAAGCACTAACAAGTACAGTGCACTCAAGGAGAACTTACTGCGGCTTTACCAACTGTCAGACGCAGAGTGGGCTGACCGTTTGTTGTCCCTGAGTGGCTTGGGAGATCGCAAGCCTTCCAAGCTGATGGAGAACATGCTGGCGTTACTTGGATCAGGGGATGTTTCCCTCCTTTTTACGCACCTGTTTCTTCACCAGCTTCCTCCACCTGTTCGCACAGCGCTGGCCAACTCCCCGCTGATCTGGACAGAGAATTATCACTCACTGCCTGAAGAAGTGGACCGGTTTTTGTTAGCTTCCAGGCACTACAGTGTGCAGGCACTTTTACCCGGTGAGACCCAAAGGGGGGCGGAGGCTGTTGATGGCGTGGCTGCAGGGATAGAGCGGCAGTAGGACGACGTGCTTTGCTTCTACCACTGATGGTTTGGAGTAAAAGCGAAGCACTGCATTCCTCCGTGTTCATTCCTGCGTAGAGGAAACGAGAGGACCCAGTGCATGCTAGCAGCTGTGTGGGCTGGCAGCTCAGACAAGCTGCTTTTCATCAGGGACAAGGATTCTGGACGGCGTTTCCTGGTGGACTCGGGTGCGCAACGGAGCATTATGCCAGCTTCATTTACAGATGCTTTGTGTCAAAGTACCGGACCCCCGATGGACACGGCTAATGGCACCCCCATTCAAACTTTTGGATCGAGGCCGGTGACTGTGTGTTTCAACAGATGTCAGTTTCAGTGGGACTTTGTAATAGCTTCTGTGTCTGTACCTGTTTTGGGTGCTGATTTTTTATGTGCTTTTAGGTTATTAGTGCATGTTACCAATAGCTGCTTAATCAATGCTGTGTCTTTTGATACCTATCCCTGTAAACTTTGAGGTCCTACCCATCAACCTCTTCCTAACATGCTTGCCACAGGTGATGAGTATCAGCATATGTTGTCAGAGTTTCCTGCTTTGACAATTCACACCTTTTCTGCTACTATAGCTAAATATGGGGTGGAACATTGTATCATTACAGTTGGTTCACTGGTTTTTGCACGAGCACGCCACCTAGATACCACTAAGTTAGTAATAGCTAAGGAGGAGTTTGTTAACATGGAGAGTCTTAGCATTGTAAGACGTTCCAAAAGTCCATGGGCATCTCCCTTACACATGGTGCCAAAGGCCGATGGGGGTTGGCAACCCTGTGGAGATTTTCAGTGCCTTAACAACACAACCAGCAACAACAGGTACCCAGTCCCTCACATTCAAGATTTTTCTGCCCGCCTGGCAGGGGCAACTGTTTTTTCCAAGGTAGATTTGGTGTGGTGCTACAATCGGGTTCCTGTGCATCCCTTAGATGTACCAAAAACTGCAGTTATCACACCTTTTGTTCTTTTTGAGTTTTTACAGATGCCCTTCGGCCTTAAAGACACAGTGCATATGTACCAGTGGCTTATGGATTCGGTCCTGCAGGGTATGCCATTTTTGTTTGTCTATTTGGATGATATATTGGTGGCTAGTCCTTCAGTGGCAGAACACATGGTGCACCTTCGTCAGCTGTTTGTTTGGCTCAGTGAGTATGGCCTGATCTTAAAACTAGCTAAATGCCAGTTTGGTCTGCCTGCTGTTGAGTTCCTGGGACACAGAGTGTCTGCTCAAGGGGCGGTTCCCCTACCTGCCAAGGTTGAAGCAATGTTAGTTTTTCCGTGCCCTCCCTCAGTGAAGCCCCTGGAAGAGTTTTTGGGAATGGTGAACTTTTACAATAGTTTCTTCCCACATACAGCTCGTCTTATGCATCCCTTGTAGAAGCACTTAGAGGCAAAAAAGGGGACCAGCAAAAAGAGTGGACTCCCGAGAGGGTACAGGCATTCGATGATGCCAAAGACGTTTTGGCTAATGCTGCACTTTTGGCTCATCCATCTCTATTAGCTCCTGTGGCTCTGACAACTGATGCCTCTGATTATGCAACTGGGGCAGTTTGCAAACAATGGGTGGATGGCACATGGCAACCCCCTTGCTTTTTTTTTGCAGGAAACTCCGAGATGCTGAAAAAAATAGCACCTTTAATAGGGAACTGCTCGCTCTTTTCTGGCAATGCGCCATTTCCGGTTAATGCTAGAGGGCAGGGACTTTACTGCTTTTGTTGACCATAAGCCTCTCACTTTTGCTATGGCAAAAGTTTCTGAACCATGGTCGTCATGGCAACAAAGGCATTTGTTCACCATTTCAGAGTTTATTACAGACATTCAGAGAAGCTGTTGAAAATGGAGGATCGCTTGATCTTGACCAAAACACATCCTCAGTACTGGGGTACATTAGTACATGCACTGACACTGTCTCCACCACAAGACATGTTAAAAGCTACCCCAACAGAAAACCTTGGCTGAATGCAGAGGTTCGCACCCTGCTGGCAGCCAGGAACCTGGCCTTCATGTCTGGAAACTCAGAGGAGCTGAGAAGGACTAGGATGGAGCTGGTTGCTAGCATTAAGAGGGCCAAGGCCACATATGCACAGAAGATCGAGGGTCAATTCACCTCACAAGATCCACGGACGGAGCATGTGGAGGGACATTAAATGCATAACAGGTTATAAAGGCAAGAGCGAACAATCAAAGACCCATCTCTGCCTGATGTCCTCAACAAGTTTTATGCATGCTTTGAAGACCCAAACAGACCACCCAGTACCAGACTCACCTCATCACCGGATAAAGAGCATCTCAGCGTGACCGCAGCAGAAGTAAGGAGTACTTTCAGGAGGATCAACCCTCACAAAGCAAACGGCCCAGACAACATCCCCGGGAAAGTGTTGAAAGAATGTGCCGATCAGCGCTGCGATATGCTGGCCGACATCTTTAACACCTCACTTGCCCTGGAGACAGTTCCCACCTGCCTGAAGACCGCCACCATCATCCCAGTCCCAAAAAGCTCTACAGTGACTGGTCTGAATGACTATCAGCCAGTAGCCCTCACCCCGATAATCGCTAAATGTTTTGAAAAACTGGTCATGACCCACATCAAAACAACCACCAACATCAACGAGGACCCTCATCAGTATGCATACCATGAGAACCGATCAACAGAGGAGGCAATCTCCTCTGTGGTCCACACTGCTCTCACCCACCTGGATCAGAAGGACTCATACGTCCATATGCTCTTTGTGGACTTCACATCTGCCTTCAACACCATGATCCCCCAAACTCTGATGGACAAACTATTCACACTAGGACTAAGCCCCTCCATTTGTAACTGGGTCCTAGACTTCTTAACAAACAGACCACAGTCAGTGAGGATCCACAACTTCTCCTCCTCCACCATAACCCTCAGCACTGGCTCTCCTCAAGGATGTGTGTTGAGCCCTCTCCTGTTCACTCTGCTCACATATGATTGTGCAGCTACCCATCCAGGCTGTCATATTGTAAAGTTTGCAGATGATACAGCTGTGGTGGGATGCATCACAAACAATGATGAGTCCAGCTACAGGCAGGAGGTGGAACACCTGGAGAGCTGGTGCAAAGAGAATAACCTTCACATCAATGTGAAGAAGACAAAGGAGATGATTGTGGACTTCAGAAGGAACAAACACACCCACACCCCACTGAACATAAGTGGATCTGCAGTGGAAGTGGTCTCCAGCTACAAGTACTTGGGTGTACACATGAATGATAACCTCAGCTGGACCAACAACACCACCAGCCTGATCAAGAAAGGTCATCAGAGACTCTACTTCCTCAGACGGCTGAGACGAGCTGGTCTGAGTAGCCCAGTCCTCACCTCCTTCTACAGGTGTGCCCACTCATCCAGTTTTTTCCCCTACAGCTGTTACCTCCCTCAAGTGAACAATTAAGTGACAGTAGATGCGGAGAGTCTCCTTCCCTTTCAACACCTCTTGATGTGAAGAGCAGCCATTGTGGCCGCCTGATTAAACTCCCCAGCCATTACCGTTAGGTATTTCATTAATTTATTTATTGTGTTTTACACCTGTGATAGGTATCACACTTTGTGTTTTTGATGTTTGTGACATTCTTTGTGTTCAAGGGGGGCCTGTGTGGTGGACACAAATGCATATATCTCCCGTCAGAATGTGCTCTTATTGTGAAAGGGACAGAACATAAAAAGAGCAGTTCAACGTTTGTAATTCAGTGGTTTCTCCTGAGCTTGATGTTGGAAGACGTTGAGAAAAAATCGAGACTCAAAATATTTTTTGTCTCTTTCTGTCGATTTCCACAAAGTACCGATATTTTATTTGACACTTCTTGCAAACAACCGTTCTCTTATTAAGCTCAGTCTTCCCCCAGAACATTGTAGGATCTGAAATGATTTTTAATGACGAAGGAGCAAGTTGAATCGCGCTGTCTTCCTCCTTCATGCTAGCAGGCTCAATTCAGTTATAGGGAGCTGGCTAATTAGCTTGCTGTACGGTGGCTTACACGGCCAAAATTCTATGGTGGCCAAACGGACACGTAATGCAATATGCAGTACGCTCAGGAGTAGGAGCGGAAAAAATATATAAAATTAAACACATTTTAAAATCGATTTTGGGGCTTTTAGAATTGATTCAGAATTGCCAGGACTAAGAATCTAGATTATTTTTAAAAATCAATTATTTTCTGCACCCCTATTCGCTCACCTGCCTTGACTCACTTATGAGCTTAAGTGACATTCCATTCCTAATCCATAGGGTTCATTAAGAAGTTTTTCCACCCTTTGCAGCTAGAACAGCTTCAGCTCTTATGAGAAGGCTGTCCACATGGTTTAGGAAAGTGTTCATGGGGATTTTTTACCATTCTTCCAGAAGCACATTTGTGAGGTCACATACTGATTGATGTTGGACGAGAAGGCTTGGCTCTCAGTCTCCGCTCTAATTCATCCCAAAGGTGTTCTATTGGGTTGAGGTCAGGACTTTGTGCAGGCCAGTCAAGTTCATCCACATCAGACTGTCATCCATGTCTTTATGGACCTTGCTTTGGGCACTGGTGCACAGTCATGCTGGAAGAGGAAGGGACCAGCTCCAAACTGTTCCCACAAAGTTGGGAGCATGGAATAGTCCAAAATGTCTTGGTATTCTGAAGCAGTCAGAGTTCCTTTCAATGGAACTAAGGGGCCAAGCCCAGCTCCTGAAAAAAAAAAACCCCACACCTTAGTCCCCCCTCCACTAAACTTTACCCTTGGCACAATGCAGTCAGACAAATACTGTTCTCCGGGCAACTGCCAAACCCAGACTCGTTCATCAGATTGCCAGATGGAGAAGCGCGATTCATCACAGAACGCCTCCACTGCTCTAGAGTCCAGTGGTGATGTGCTTTACATCACTGCATCCAACACTTTGGTGATGTATGGCTTGGATGCAGCTGCTCGACCATGGAACCCATCCCATGAAGCTCTCTGTGCACTGTTCTTCAGCTAGTCTGAAGGCATCATGAAGTTTGGAGGTCTGTAGTGATTGATTCTGCAGAAAGTTGGTGACCTCTTCGCACTATGCGCTTCAACATCCGCTGACCCCGCTCCATCAGTTTACGTGACCTACCACTTCATGGCTGAGTTGCTGTCATTCCCAAACACTTCCATTTTCTTATAATACAGCTGACAGTTGACTGTGGAGAATTTATGAGCAAGGAAATTTCACGACTGGATTTGTTGCACAGGTGGCATCCTATCAGCTCCACGCTGGAATTCACTGAGCTCCTGAGAGCAACCCATTCTTTTACACATGTTTGTAGAAACAGTCTGCATGCCTAGGTGCTTCATTTTATACACCTGTGGCCATGGAAGGGATTGGAACGCCTGATTCCCATAATTTGGATGGGTGAGCAAATACTTTTGGCAATGTTCCTGTAAAGTGCCCTGAGACAACTTTGTTGTGAATTGGCGCTATATAGATAAACTGAATAGAATTTAATTAATATTCTTTAAAAAAACAACTTATTACCGGTACATAATATCAGTAAGCACCAGCTCCCCTGCACACACCCCACCCCCACCAAAAAGAAATAAATATTAAAGAAAATTGATGGATGGACATATAGTCAATTTCTCCTTTTTGCATAAGGCTGATGAACTTAATGAATCAAAATAAAAAGCCAGAGATCTTTCAGAATCAGAGTTTTTGAGTTTGTTTTATTTATTTATTTTTTACTTTAGTCCATAGATGGCTAAAGGCCAGAGAACCATCTCGGATGAGCGTAGAACTCCTAAAAAAATGTATAAAGTTTGTAAATCCGAGCAGAACACTCAACCTCATCTTTTCCTCCTACTAGCTGTTTTGCAAAAATTACACCCCAAATTGGAAAATTGATTCTATGTTGTTAATGCCTTTACACAGCTAAGAGCAAATGTTGCACATGCGTCAAGCTTTGACTGATATTACAAATACTATTAGTAATACTGGCTGTCAAGCTGCTGAACCTGAGTGGTTGGTTCCTAATTCAATCCACCTATCAACTATCTTTACTCACTTCCTCCTTTCTGGGTTGCGGGGGCCACTGGTGCCCATGTCCAGTTATCACTGTACAAGAGGTGGGGTACACCCTGGACAGGTCTCAAACAACCACTCACTCTCTCACTCACACCTAGGGACAATTTAGAGTTACCAATCAGCCTAACATGTTTTTGGTCTGTGGGAGGAAACCGGAGTACCCAGAGAAACCCACGCATGCATGGAGAGAACATGCTAACTCCATCCAGAAAGGCCCCTGGCCGGGATTTGAACTGGGGTGACCTGCTTGCTGAGAGGCAGCAGCTCTACCAACTGAGCCACCGTGCTGCCCTGGTTCCAAATTGACAAACGAATAAAAACCAGTTATTTTCCTTTAAAACTGTTTTTGCATGACTATCTATACTAATCTCTTTTGTACCAGAGATATTGTTCTTTCTGTCAGTGTCCAGAGTTTGTGACCATAGGTGAGGGTAGGAACGTAGACTGACCAGTAAACAGAGAGCTTTGCCTTACAGCTCAGCTTACTCTTTGCCACAAATGACCTTCAAGGAGTATGAAATACTGCTGAAGCTGCACCAATCCATCTGATGATCTCATGCTCCATTCTACCCTCCGTGAAAAAAAACCCAAGATACCCGATTCTGCCACTTTAGGCAGAACCTCCCTCCCAACCCGGAGAGATCAGTTCAACCTTTTCATGGCCTCAAACTCAGAGATGCTGATCTTCATTCCAGCTGCTTCACACTCGGCTTCAAACTGCTCCAGTAGGAGCTGGAAATCACGGAACGATGATGTCAACAGGACCACATCATCTGCAAACAACAGAGATGGAATCCTGAAATCACCACAACACAATAAATATAAGAAACGCAACAAGGGCTTTGTTCTAGTTATGGGGCTGTGGTAGCTCAGTAGTCAGTGATGTGGTCTTGTAATCCTGAGGTTGCGCATTCGAGCTCAGGTTGTGTCAGGAAGGGCATCCGGCCTAAAACAAAATCTTTCATCTGAGTTTGCTCCCTGTGGTGACCCCTGAAGAAGAGAGCAGCCGAAAGAAGAAGAAAATATTTGCTGATCTGAATTATGTGATGTGGTTCTGCCACAGTAAAAGCAGAGAATGTACATGGCACACTTACAAAAACCTAATTTTATTAAATCACCTAGAACAAAATAGGCAATTTTAGCAGAAAACTCATACACCAGAAAAGAGGATGGCACAATTTTCACAGAAAACAGTATTTACAGAAAAATACATTATAAATTCAATAAACGCATGAACATATGTCAAGTATAAAGCAACTCACTTACAAGTAATAAAAAGTTGTTTTATAGATTTCATTAGTAACTTTCTGTTGAGACTTTCATACAAAGCATCAAGAGACGATCAACAGGATGATTAAGTTACAGCCCCCGCTGTGCTGGACAACCCTCCAGTATTCCTTTTGAAGCAGCCGCTGCAGCTGCTCTGCAAACATTACTTAAGAAGCTGTTGCTACGACTTGGATCGCAGAGTGACCGCCAACTAATTTCTCACCCTAAGCAGCTGTCTTTGATCTGGACTAAGTTGTATGGACATGTGACAGCAGGCGAGTGTGACTGCCAGGGATTTGAAAGAGCATCAAATCTAGACATGTCTCTTTTCAACACTTGTCGGCTTTCTGTCACTGCAGAACTTGAACCTGTTAAAACTTGTTGACTTCCAGGAAGAACCCACAACTTCAAGAGAAAAGGAAAGTTTCACATCAGGCTAGTTCATTTTAAAGTAATATCCTTTAACTTTCTTTCTTTCTTTACTGTTCTTTACAGTTTACCCAACTGTTGTTGGGTAAACCACAGTTTTCAAAAATTCTTGAAAAACTATTTGTGAACAGACTAGATCAATTTATAGATAAACAAAATATTCTAAGCAACAGTCAGTATGGGTTTAGAGCAAAAAACTCTACATCAATGGCTCTCATGGAATTAATGGAACAAATAACTACTGCTGTCGATCAAAAACAATATTGTATCAGTATTTTTGTTGATTTAAAAAAAGCATTTGATACTATTGATCACACCATTCTCCTTGAAAAACTGAACAAATATGGTATTAGAGGACCAGCATTACAGTGGGTATCTAGCTACTTGAAAGATAGGAAACAATTTGTACAAATAAATGATGTAAGATCTGACCTCTGTAATATCACATGTGGAGTTCCCCAAGGCTCTGTACTTGGACCAAAGCTATTTATTTTATATGTGAATGACTTGGTAAATGTGTCAGGACTCCTTAAATGTGTACTTTTTGCTGATGATACCACATTTTTCTGTTTAGGTGAAGATATAGAACAAATGTTGGAATTGATAAAGACAGAATTTGTCAAGATACAAACTTGGTTTAAAATAAATAAATTATCATTAAATCTAGAAAAAACTAATTACATGATATTCAGTAATAAAAAGAAAACTGTTGATGTTCCACTCAAAATTGAGGGTGTTGAGATTTGTAGAGTGAGTGAGGTGAAGTTTTTGGGTGTTATCATTGATGACAAACTGACATGGAAACAACACATAAATTCTGTAAGAATAAAAATAGCTAAATCGATTGCAGTACTGTACAAAGTCAGAGACCTATTGAATGATAAAGCTCTGTATTTGTTGTATAACACAATCATTGTTCCACACTTAATCTATTGTATTGATGTTTGGGGGAATGCGTGTAAAACAATCACAAAGCCTATTTTTGTATTACAGAAAAGAGCTGTAAGAATTATCACTAGAAAACATTACCGTCATCCATCAAGTACATTATTTTATCAACTGAAGTTATTGAAGTTCCATGATTTGGTAGACTATAATATTTTATCAGTTATGTATAGGGCTCAAAATAATGCATTACCTTTAAATATCCAAATGCATTTTGTTAAAAGACAAAGTTGTTATAATCTTAAGGGGACAGAGATGTTTGTAAAACCACAATTCAGAACTAGTTTGAAGGGACGTTCTACCTCAATCCAGGGAATTAGATTATGGAATGGCTTGGAGAATGTAGTTAAAAATGCCAAGTCAATGTTTACATTTAAGAAAATGATCAAAACGAATGTGTTAAAAAAAATGAAATAGCGTAATGTGTATTGTATTAGTTAGAAAATTAGAAAGAGTTAGTCATTTTGTACTGTTGGTTGAAGATTATTATTGTTTAATCTGATTGTTGGAAAAAAGGGGCAGATATAATAAGATTTATTCTTCTTTCTGCTACCTTTCATTTTTTTATATTTTGTACATTATCATTTATGGGATTGTCTTGTATTGTTTCTTTTGTAAAAAAAAAAAAAAAGAACAAATTTAATAAACATAAACATACTGTTGAAGACTCAGATTTGTGACAGAACTGGTTCATTTTCTGTTGCGGTCTCACAGAATGAGTGTTTGAGACCAAGGAGCCTTGTGGACCGTCCATTTTTGACAATCACAACCTGTTTTTCTGTCCATGTCCACGTCCATGTCCGGCTGTGCAGATTATTTTTTGCACACATGTGAGCAACAAATAGATGTGCTGTAGGAGTGACAAGGTGGAGGTAGGAGTGCATCAAGGATCAGCTCTGAGCCCCTTCATGTTTGCGCTGGTGATGGACCGACTAACAGATGAGGTCAGGCAGGAATCCCCATGGACTATGATGTTTGCAGATGACATTGTGATCTGTGGTGAGAACAGGGAACAGGTGGAAGAGAACTTGGAGAGGTGGAGGTATGCACTTGAAAGAAGAGGAATGAAAGTCAGCCGTAGTAAGACAGAGTACATGTGTGTGAATGAGAGGGAGGCCAGTGGAACAGTGAGGCTACAAGGGTCAGAGGTCACAAAGGTGCAGGACTTCAAGTACTTGGGGTCCACTGTCCAGGAAAATGGGAATGTGGTAAAGAGGTGAAGAAGAGAGTCCAGGCAGGATGGAGTGGATGGAGAAAAGTTTCAGGAGTGATTTGTGACAAAAAGGTGTCAGCAAAGGTCAAAGGAAAAGTTTACAAGACAGTGGTGAGACCAGCTATGTTGTATGGTCTGGAGACAGAGACATGGACAAAAAGACAGGAGAAAGAACTGGAAGTAGCAGAAATGAAGATGCTAAGGTTCTCCTTAGGAGCAGTGTTGGGTGTAACGCATTACTTTGTAACGCGTTACAGTAATTACATTACATTTTTCAGTAACGTAGAAGTGTAACGCACTACTTTGAAAATGCCTGTAATATATTACAGTTACTAACAAAACCTTACATTCGTTACTTGCGTTACAATCAGGACCTTTCGGAGAATAGTTTTTTTTATTTTTTTTATTTTACCTTTCGGAGAATAGTTGTGGGACGAGGACGACGGAGCAGACGCATGACTGTCACGGGGGGAAAACAAAGACGTACGCGATGACGTCGGAACGTCATACGTCAACGTACATAGACATATAAAGGTACATAGACATACATTGGAGGGAATGAACAACAACATGGCGGAGGTGGAGGAGAATGCGGCGATGTCATTTTATGGATGGAAGTATTCACATTATTTTTCTTTTGTCGCGAGAAAGGACAAGAACATTACAGTAGTGTGCAAGCATAAAGTCTTTATCAGTCAAATATAACACAGCAACACCCTCAAGTGCACCAGTGGAGCGGCTTTTCAGCCTGGGCAGTCTGGTGCTCAGTCCAAGAAGGAATAGACTGACTGACAAGCGATTTGAAAAACGGTTGCTTATGAGGTACAACCACCTTTTTGACAAACCTGCTCTGTAAATGTAGAGGTAAACATCTGTTTGAAGGTTTAGGTTGTATTAGCTAGTATATTTGTTGTCGGAGCTATTTACATAGCATGTTTACATTCTAATACAATAAGGGTTACTCAACGCAGAAAACAACATTTGAAAAGACCGTCACATTTCAGATGTTTTATTTTTTATTTTGTTTTATTTTTTTAAAACAGAAGTTTTACATTTTGATATTGTCATACCTTTTGAATGGCACGTTTACATATGCATTGTGCTTGTTATGTAGCACTGCTGTTTTACTTTTTCATCAAAAATGAGTGTCAAAAAGATCTCTAATATCATTATTGAAAGATAAAAATTAATACAGGTTAAATCTCAGGTATTAGAGTAATCCGAAAGTCATGTAACTAAGTTACTTTCAGAACTGAGTAAGTAGTGTAATATGTTACCTTTTTTTAAAAGCAACTAGTAATGTGTAACTAATTACTTATTTTGGGTAACTACCCCAACACTGCTTAGGAGTTCCAAGGATGGATAAGATCAGGAATGAGATCATCAGAGGTACAGCACATGTTGAACAACTGGGAGATAAAGTTAGGGAGGCCAGACTGAGATGGTTTGGACATGTCCAGAGGAGGGACAGTGGTTTGGACATGTCCAGAGGAGGGACAGTGGTTTGGACATGTCCAGAGGAGGGACAGTGGTTTGGACATGTCCAGAGGAGGGACAGTGGTTTGGACATGTCCAGAGGAGGGACAGTGGTTTGGACATGTCCAGAGGAGGGACAGTGGTTTGGACATGTCCAGAGGAGGGACAGTGGTTTGGACATGTCCAGAGGAGGGACAGTGGTTTGGACATGTCCAGAGGAGGGACAGTGGTTTGGACATGTCCAGAGGAGGGACAGTGGTTTGGACATGTCCAGAGGAGGGACAGTGGTTTGGACATGTCCAGAGGAGGGACAGTGGTTTGGACATGTCCAGAGGAGGGACAGTGGTTTGGACATGTCCAGAGGAGGGACAGTGGTTTGGACATGTCCAGAGGAGGGACAGTGGTTTGGACATGTCCAGAGGAGGGACAGTGGTTTGGACATGTCCAGAGGAGGGACAGTGGTTTGGACATGTCCAGAGGAGGGACAGTGGTTTGGACATGTCCAGAGGAGGGACAGTGGTTTGGACATGTCCAGAGGAGGGACAGTGGTTTGGACATGTCCAGAGGAGGGACAGTGGTTTGGACATGTCCAGAGGAGGGACAGTGGTTTGGACATGTCCAGAGGAGGGACAGTGGTTTGGACATGTCCAGAGGAGGGACAGTGGTTTGGACATGTCCAGAGGAGGGACAGTGGTTTGGACATGTCCAGAGGAGGGACAGTGGTTTGGACATGTCCAGAGGAGGGACAGTGGTTTGGACATGTCCAGAGGAGGGACAGTGGTTTGGACATGTCCAGAGGAGGGACAGTGGTTTGGACATGTCCAGAGGAGGGACAGTGGTTTGGACATGTCCAGAGGAGGGACAGTGGTTTGGACATGTCCAGAGGAGGGACAGTGGTTTGGACATGTCCAGAGGAGGGACAGTGGTTTGGACATGTCCAGAGGAGGGACAGTGGTTTGGACATGTCCAGAGGAGGGACAGTGGTTTGGACATGTCCAGAGGAGGGACAGTGGTTTGGACATGTCCAGAGGAGGGACAGTGGTTTGGACATGTCCAGAGGAGGACAGTGGTTTGGACATGTCCAGAGGAGGGACAGTGGTTTGGACATGTCCAGAGGAGCGACAGTGGTTTGGACATGTCCAGAGGAGGGACAGTGGGTACTGTCATGTTGGGCTCTCTGCGTTGTGTGGAACCCACGTGCAGGAAGACGAGGAGGCTCCAAATAAAATAAGTAAAACTGTTTATTAAAGAATAAACAAAACAAAAAGCTGACGGGGCAGCAGACTTACTTTAGAGTAGACGGATGTGACACAGAGGGAATTGCGAACATGTAGCCTTAGAACAAGGACAACAGAGGTGCAAGAAACACAGAAACAGAACCGTGTCAGGTACATTGGTAGAAGGATGTTAGAAATACAGCTGCCAGGAAAAAGACAAAGAAGAGGAGATATATGGATACAGTTAGAGAGGACATGGAGGTAGTTGGAGTGAGGACAGAGGACAGAGTGAGGTGGAGGAGGATGACTTGCTGTGGCGACCCCTGAAGAGGGAAAAGCCGAAAGAAGAAGTGGTTGGAGCTTTTGCCCCAAACAAGGGGTCTCTTGGTGTTGAGTTTGCATGTTCTCTCCGTGCATGCATAGAATTCATCCCACAGAATAAAAACATGCATGTTGGGTTCATTGTTAACTAAATTGTCCCTAGGTGTAAGTGAGAGAGTGAATGGTTGTTTTTCTCATTTGTCTTCTTGTAAATGAGTCCTCGAGGCTCAGTGAAACTAACCTGTAATGGTTGAATGAATGAATGTCGCTGTGTCCCTCTGATGGACTAGAAACCTGACCGTCTCTCACACACTGACTTCTGTAGATACCAGTGGTTGACCATCAGGGCCAGCAAAGCCTAAGCTGGCCTGAATACAATCAGAATCACTAACTTACTTTTTTTTTTTTATTATGAAATATCTGTTCTCTTTTCATAGCTTTTCTCGTGGTTGAGCAGTTTCCAGCAGCATATGTGTTAGTTCGTTCGATGTGGGGTTGGTTGGATCCAGTGGTGGGCCGTGCATTTCACACCTAGGCCTTCAGTAGTGCTCCGTCTGAATCAATCCAAGCCTCAATAACTATTTTATGGCTATAAAACTTCTACTACAGGTACAGCTGCGACACACATAGAAAAAGCATCAAAAATAACCTGATAAAACTGCAATATTATTTAGGAATATAGCAACATTTTTAGGGATGCACCGATCCACATTTCTCACTTCCGATCCGATACCGATACTTATTAACTCAGTATCGACCGATACCGATACTTTCCCGATCCGATACTGTTCAGGTATTTGACTCTGTATAATGAAACTTTTGCACCCAAACTATTCATTTTAACATTGTGTGAGATAAACCCAATGAAGACACTCTTAAGCCTTACAATAGGGAACCCCCTTATTGTAAGGCTTAAGAGTGTCTTCATTGGGTTTATCTCACACAATGTTAAAAAGGGCAGTCACAGATTGTGATTGAACACAAGTGCTCTTTGAAGCTGGATCGGAAAAGTATCGGCAGGTTTGATCCGATACCCGATACTTAAATAATGCTGGTATCGGATACCGATACCGATACTGGATCGGATCTGCCCCATCCCTAAACATTTTACTCACCAAAAATCCTGATTATTTGTTATTACACTGTCTTTAATATGATATTAATAATTTATAATAATAATAATAATAATAATTGATAATTGATAATAAATATTTAATATCGCCGGGTAATAATTTGAGGTCACAGCTTCTGTTATGAGCTTGTCTGATATTAGACAGAGTTTTGTGTGAGACAATAAAAAGATGGCAAAAATGCTGAACAGGACACATTAATGTATTATAAAATTATAAAATGAATAAATAAAATAAAATAAAATGTTAGTTGAACCTTTGAAATTGTGAGTTTTTTTTTTAAACACAAAGACAATTTACAGACATATGAAAGGGAAAAAACAAGATATAAAATGAAAGGTAGCAGAAGAAGAAAAAAAATCTTAAAACAAAATTAATTCAAACAATCAATTCAAACAATAATTATCTATAAATAATATAACAAAACTCACCAGAATGTCTGGAACAAATTAGCAGTTATTTTGGGACATGCAGAAAGTTGTATCAGGACGTGTCACCGCTGATATCAGGCCATTCTTCTTTGTTACGTCCAACACATGAGCTGCTTCGCGTTGTTTCCAGCAGCAAACACTGCTGTAAAGTTAGTTTCAAGTTGGACGGAGCAACGCAGCGCTGAAGACACGCTGACACGGAGCTTGAATATCCAACGTCCAACTTGAAACTAAATTTACCGCAGTGCAGCAAACGGTAAACAGAAAGTCAGTTTTCTATCTTTTTACCTTTCAGGTCGTGTGACCGGACGTTACATCCAATAACACAGCAAGTTTGGACCATTGCAAAACTGTTACAACCTACTTAGATTCTAAAAAAATTTTTTGCAAAAAAGCTTATTTTAGTGGACAGCCCAACCCGACTATCAGCTTCCGTGACGTCACACATTGACTATCCAAATCAAAGCGTGTAAATACGCTGAAGTTTCATTACGGCGTGCGTAAAACGTAAGAGTTGCAGAGAAGGCTTTTGGCTTCTTCCATAGACAGCAGGTGTTGCTAACTCAAAATCTGATTGGTTGAAGGAACAGCTTGGTCGACCGTGCTACAGGGGTAGCAGAACTGAGATAGAAGGCGGCAGGCAGATTTGTTTGACCCTGGCAACAAATAGTGGCTGAAATGTGATTGGTTAAATGCTTAAATATGAAAATACATGTCTGGATGCAGCTCAACCAGGGGGTAGCAATGAAAGGAAGCGGCCAGACCATTTGGAATTATGTAATACGTATTCACGGACAAAATATAATAATAATAAAAAATATTATTTTTAATTTTTAATTTTAATTTTACATAATTTTAAGGCCTTCAGAGAAGGCCTTGCAGGCCTTGAGGGCACACCACTGGTTGGATCTAAGATGCAGCCAGACACAGAAAGAATTCAAAACTAAGCTAAAAATTATTTATCTTAAATTAACAAATACAAAATATCATTGTGGCGGCAAAACACATAAGCTTTGGAGGGAAACAACAGAGGGAGCACGATGGGGGGACCGAGACATCTGAAAGTTTCTGGGAAATGGAGTGGTAGGGACTGGTAATACACAAGCTGAGGGAGGGAGGACCGTGGATGCACCTGGGACGATTGCTGATTAGGAATAGGTGGTGGTGGTGGGGGGGGGGGTGACTAACTGGGCAAGTTCTGAGGAAGCTGACAAAAAGTAAATGAGATATGAAGCTAGAAAACACAAGAATGAATCTAAATAAAATAAACAGAAACATGTGGATAAGAATGTAAACTAACAGAACACAAAAATAAAAGAAGCTCACAAACAAAAGTTTTCAAAGAACCGAACAAAGAAACTCAAAGAATCACTGAACAATCAAACAAAAACACAGATGTGACAAGATTGACATGGTTCTGTCCCTGCCTGTTTCTTTATATTTATTTGAGTTCCCCTCCTGTCATACTTTTGTTGTTCTGTGTTCACTCAGACGTCCTGGTCCTCCTCCTGTGTTACTCTGATGTCCTTTCCAGTCTTGTTTCTCATAGTGTTTGCCAGAGTAAATTTTTGCTGTTTCAACAGTATTTTGTTTTTCATTGTTTTAAAATAAATAATTTTTATTTTAAAACTCCTGCTTCGCTGTCTGCCTGCATATGGGTCTAAAACCAGAGGATTGTGACAGAATGACCGGAACAAACCCAGACCCAGCAGGTTTTGTGAATGGCATCGAGCGCTGCCCTGAATGGGACCTACTCCACTGGGTAACCCTTAAATGTATTGACACTGTGGCCACTTCCAATGATCTACAGGAGAGGTTGGTGGCCAGTGAGGACTTTATAGAGGTGTTTACCTGGATGGAGTCCGTAAGTGATGACCCGGGGCTGTTTGGACTGTTTTCTGAAGCCGGGACAGAGAGACAGGTGCTACGCTCTCGTCTCCTGCCGAGTGCTGCCCTGCCTCCGGGTCATCCCGGGATCCCCCCGTTACCAGCCAGTATGGTCCTGCCCACGGGCCCAGCGCCATCTTGCTCAGTGGGTGTAGAAGGGAGCGTTTCATCATCTTGCTCAGTGGGTATCCACTGTGACCCACCTGCCTGCTCTGCTCCTCACTACCGCAGAAGGAGAGGTTGACGTGGGACCCAAGCCCTCTCTCTGCCCGCTCCGGTTCTCCTGGTCTCGCCGCCCGCTCTGGCTCTTCTGGTCTTGCCGCCTGCAGACGTCATGCCGGACTTGCCGCCTGCAAATCTCACGCCGGACTCGTCGGCTGCAGACACCGACTCCTCTTCGGCTCCAGACACCGACTCCTCTTCCGCTGCAGAAGCATCGGCTGCAGACACGGACGGTTCTTCGGCTGCAGAAGCAAAGTCCGCAGGCTCTTTGGCTGCAGAAGCATCGCCCGTAGGCTTTTCGGCTGCAGAAGCATCGCCCGCAGGCTCTTCGGCTCCTGGTTCTGGCTCTTTGGCTCCTGGTTCTTGCTCTTTGGCTCCTGGTTCTGGCTCTTTGGCTCCTGGTTCTGGCTCTTGGGCTTCTGGTTCTACTGATGAAGATTCCGCCTCTACCGACAAAGATTCTGTTTCTACCGACGAAGATTCCGCCTCTACCGATGAAGATTCCGCCTCTACCAATGAAGATTCCGCCTCTACCGACGAAGATCCTGACTCTCCAGCATCTCAAGTCACCACGACTTCCACAGAGAGTCCCCAGTTTGCCGACATCTACCGAGGGTCCCTGCGCCACAGACGTCTCAACGTCTACAGAGGGTCCTCGCCGACGCCTCAACATCTACAGAGGGTCCTCGCCTCGCTGACACCTCGATGTCTACAGAGGGTCCTCGCCTCGCAGACGCCTCAACATCTACAGAGGGTCCTCGCCTCGCTGACACCTCGATGTCTACAGAGGGTCCTCGCCTCGCAGACGCCTCAACATCTACAGAAGGTCCTCGCCTCGCTGACACCTCAATGTCTACAGAGGGTCCTCGCCTCGCAGGCGCCTTGACGTCAACAGAGGGTCCTTGCCTCAATGATACATCAAATTCGCCCAACGACGTCTCCTCACCTGATGTTTCCTCGGCTGCATACTCTTCGCCGACTACAGAGGTTGATTCTTCGTCGGCTAACTCTTCGCCAACTGTAGAAGCCGACTCAGCTGCAGACCACGACCCCTCGACGGCTGCAGACCCATCGGCTGACTATTCAGCTGCAGATCCATCGGCTGACTCTTCGGCTACAGACCCATCGGCTGATTCCTCGGCTGTATCACAGAAAGACTCATCGGCTGCTGACCCATCGGCTGACTCTTCGGCTGCAGACCCATCGGCTGACTCTTTGGCTACAGACCCATCGGTTGACTCCTCGGCTTCAGCAATGACGACTCATCGACGGTTGTAGCACAGACCGACTCATCGATGGTTGCAACACAGACTGACTCATCGACAGCTGAAGCACAGACTGACTCATCGACGGCTGTAGCACAGACCGACTCATCGACGGCTGCAGCACAGACCGACTCATCGACGGCTGTAGCACAGACCGACTCATCGACGGCTGCAACACAGACCGACTCATCGACGGCTGTAGCACAGACCGACTCATCGATGGCTGCTGTACAGAGCGACTTATCGATGGCTACTGACTCTTTGCCCGACTTCTCGGCTGCTGAACTCGGGTCCGACCTCCCTGTAGCAGCATAACCCCATTCTGGCCCAGTAGCTGCCAGCACTACCCACGCTAGACGGTCTCCCGGCCACCCGCTCGACGTGCTCCAACCTGCTGGATGGTCTCCCGGCCCCCCGCCCGCCCGACGTGCTCCAGCCTGCTGGAC
>JBBPBX010016187.1:0-16137 GCA_038048925.1 Garcialebias charrua | reverse complement strand
TTGCAATAGATGACACACATTTACACATTTCCCAGGAGAAATTGATAAACGGTAAATGGACTGTAGGCTACTTATATAGCGCCTTTCTATCTTAACGAGATACTCAAAGCACTTTACACTAAAATATGTGTCCTCATTTACCCATTCACACAACACTACTACAGTAGATCTCTACAAATCTAATTGAATAAATCATTCTAGAGACTAATCAGAGCTTTATCACATTCAAACACTGATGGGACACACATTGGAGGCAATGAGGGGCTCAGTGTCTTGCCCAGGGACACTTCGGCATGTGACTGCTGGTGTATTCGAACCCCCAATTCTTGCATTGGAGGACAATTGCTCTAACCACTCAGACACAGCTGCCCTGTTTCGAGGCCAGCTGGGAAGTCAGATTCAAATAACCACAGTTGTTGATTTATTCAGCCAGATTATTTTTTCTTGGCAGCCTTTGAGTCTGTACTGATACTTCCATGGTCTGAAATGGTCAGATTAGGGCATTCTACTGCAGGGACGTGCAGAGCCCACTAAAGGGGCAGGTGCTCAAAAAAAAAAAGGGGGGCACATCTAACCACATTTTAGGACAGAATATTAACAAAGTCACATAGCTTTCAGAGTTTAATAAACAATGATAAATTACAAAATTGAAAAACAAGGGCACAGTGCAACTTTTTAGTGTACTGTAATCTATAAAATTATGAAAATGGGACCTCTTCTATGGAGTTCAATTTGTTTCACAATTATTCTATTTAAAAAAACTAACCTCAATTACATAAAATAAAATTGTGATCAAGACATTTTGAATTGTAATTTTTTTAAACAAATAAAAGTTTTGCTTAAAAAAACTTTTTAAAATTAAAATCACAAATTTTTGTGTCATGAAGTGAAATAATTATTTGCGCATGTCAGAAATCTTTGCTTGCTATTCTAAGTTTTTGTTTGTCATTCAAAGTTTTGCTTGCGATTCTCACATGACGTCGTGGGCAGAGCCTAAAATAGCAACAAAAAAAAAGATTTCTGATGTGTGCAAATAAAAGTTTATGTTTTGCAAATAACTTTAAGTTCACGAGAATTTAAGTTAAAAAAAAGTTTTTTGTTTTTTTTTAAAGAAGAAATTGTTACAATTCCAAAAGTTTTGATTACAATTTTATTTTACTTAACTGAGGTTAGTTTTTTTCATTGAATAATTGTGAAACAAATTTAACTCCATACTTTGCAAACCAGACCCTAAACTTACTTAAAGTCTGGATAGGTTTTTCCCCTTCATTTGTATGCTTTTATTGGACAGGAGCAACTTGATTGGTTATTACATACATTATATCTATTATGGAAGTTCAGGGTGAGTTATTTTTAATTCTAAATGAATATTCTTGTTGAACTTTTATTTAAGTGCTATTCTCCTTCAAGATACATTTACCTAATGCTAGAATAAATGCAATGTACATTATGCAGCAAAGGAAGTTAGAAGATCAGACATATATCCATTATGGAGAGATGATGGGTTTTGGACAGGCGATGTGCTCCCTATTGCATAAGCCAGGGATGTCAAAGTCAAATACATGGAGGGCCAAAAAATCAAATTTGCTACAAGCCAAGGGATGGACTGGTTCAATGTTTTTTATAAGGGGGTGATATAAGATTTTTTTTCTTCTTTCTGCACTCTTTTCATTCAATGTTTTCTTTTTGATTAATTTGTTTTATTTTATCTCTTTTAAATGAATGAATCTTCTTCTTCTTCTTTCTGCTTTTCCCTTTTCAGGGGTCGCCACAGCGAGTCATCCTCCTCCACCTCACTCTGTCCTCTGCATCCTCTGTCCTCACTCCAACTACCTTCATGTCCTCTCTAACTGCATCCATATATCTCCTCTTTGGCCTCCTCTGTGTCTTTTTCCTGGCAGCTGCATTTCTAACATCCTTCTACCAATATACCCACTGTCCCTCCTCTGGACATGTCCAAACCATCTCAGTCTGGCCTCCCTAACTTTATCTCCCAGTTGTTCAACATGTGCTGTACCTCTGATGATCTCATTCCTGATCTTATCCATCCTTGTCACTCCTAAGGAGAACCTCAGCATCTTCATTTCTGCCACTTCCAGTTCTTTCTCCTGTCTTTTTGTCAATGCCACTGTCTCCAGACCATACAACATAGCTGGTCTCACCACTGTCTTGTAAACTTTTCCTTTGACCTTTGCTGACACCTTTTTGTCACAAATCACTCCTGAAACTTTTCTCCATCACTCCATCCTGCCTGGACTCTCTTTTTCACCTCTTTACCACATTCCCCATTTTCCTGGACAGTGGACCCCAAGTACTTGAAGTCCTGCACCTTTGTGACCTCTGCTCCTTGTAGCCTCACTGTTCCACTGGCCTCCCTCTCATTCACACACATGTACTCTGTCTTACTACTTCTTTTAAATGAATGAATAAATGGATTAAATAAAATATTAAATAGCTTTACATCTGCTAAGTTCTTGGCATAAATCAACACAGACATGTTCCCGATTTTAGTACTGTATTTTACATTGTTTTATAATGTAGCTGTTTATGTTTTTTTAACACAGTTTTCTTGTGATTTTTAATTAATATGCTTTTTTATGATTGTTGGCTGCCAAGCTGCAAAATCCTTCATTTTCTACAGCTGATAGCTGTTGGTCATTAATTATGATGAAGTTTAGCAACTTCTCGGTGAACATTTGGGCTCCGTGGCTTCAGCAGTGTGTTTTTATTTTTCAATCCGGGGCGGACGTTCTGACTTCGGTCAGCCGCTCTCAGCCTGTCCCTCTTACGAGGCCGTCGGTCTCCCTGTTTCAGTTCAGCGAGTGTGGCGTCCCGCTGAAGCCCCGGAGCACAAATGTCCAACGTAAAACTAACTTGACGCGGTTTAATGTGGCGCCATGGCTCTACAGACATTGCACGTTGCTGTCTTGCTGTGTTTAGTGTAAAATACTTCCACACAGCGGACATGTTACGATGAAAAGTTGGCTAGCTGTTAGCTAAAGTGCTACTCACTCAATCCACACGCTGTAGCTGGCTGTAAACTGAAAGGGATTTCCTGAATGTGAGGCAGGTCTTGATGTCTATGCGCAACATTATTACTTTGGGTTCATGAGACACGACTCTGGATCAGATTGGCCCCACCCCTACTACTACTGTTGCATTGTGGGGAATGTAGTGTTGGTACAATGGTGCGTAACTGGAGGGCTTATGTTGTTTTTCTGGCAAAATACAAAAATAATAATAATAAAATAAAATAAATAATTTTAGTACATGTTATTATGTGTCAGAGGAGGGCTTAGAATAGGAAATAAAAAAAAATATATTATTTATTTATTTTTTTACCAAAAGGGCACTTGGGGGCAAGGAGCAAAAGGGGCAGGTGCTCAAGCCCCCCCCCTCTGCACGTCCCTGTTCTACTGGTTCGTGCTTACGAGCCCCTTCAAGGTTGTTTTCAAGCTGACGAGTCCCAAAGCTGCAGGTGGCCTGTGATTCAAATCACTTCCAACGTACGGTTTTGCTCATTTTGAGTCCTCAAAGCACGAACCAACCTTCACATAGACAGCAGCCTGTCGAGGTCCAAATTAGCTGCGACTGTCTTCTTTGAATGTTGATAAACCAGGATCCAGACCATTCCAAAAACCTGTCACTATAACTCCAATTATATGCAATGTCAGCATCCTCAATCGACAAGAGGTAGACACAGCCACCCCCAGAGATTTATCCAACTGCATGCATGTTGTTCGAGAAGATGAGGGCGCTCCAGGACCGGGACCCTGTTGCTTTGTTGAAAAGATTTAGTAATTTACATAGAAAGTCCAGTAGGTCAGATCCAAAACAGTAGTTTTCATTTTGGAAGATGTATAAAAATAGGAGCTGCTCCGATACAGAGCAAAAAAGCAGAACAGGGGGAAATGCGTGCGCCTCATTAGAGCCAATGAGAAAGTGGGAATGCAAACTTAACTAATTAAACTTCTTGTTTAAAAAAATTCAAATTATTTCTACTTTTAATTGTTGTCATATTTGTATTCTGTGTATTTTTACACATCTTTATTTGAAGAAACACAAACTTGCTGTCAAACTTGTCGTAGTTGATGAATCTCTCTTCTCTGTTACAGTATTTTTTTCCATTCCTCCTATAGAAAGTACATCTGGACCTTTCACTGTGTTCGTCTCTCCTTCCGGTCCTCTCAAACCACCTTGTCGAAGCAGATGGCCGCCTGTTCCTAGCCTGGTTCTGCTGGAGGTTTATTCCTGTTAAAAGGGAGTTTTTCCTTTCCACCGTCCCCTCGGTGCTTGCTCAGGATGGGGGACTGAGACGAAGTGAAGATTCAACACAACCTGCTGCTTCCTTAGAAAACAATTGTCTTGTGTTATTGCATACCATATTTTTCAGACTATAAGGTGCACTTAAAATCCTTTAATATTCTTAAAAATTGACAGTGAGCGTTATAATCAGGTGCACCTTATGTATTACTTCTGGTTGCGCTTACTGACCTTAAACTGATTTTATGTGGTTATTGTTAGCCTGGCCCTCGCCTTCCTGCACAGCTCCGCTCAATTCTCATTTCCCTTCACTGCACAGTCTGGGATTCCTCCCATAGACAACGATTTCTCCGGCCGATTTTTGACCGGACCAATCAGAGAGCAGAAGGCGGAGTTTTGAACGACGTCGACTGACGTCGTCATTCAAAATGGCTGCCGCCACGAAGGAATTTTCATCAAAACAAGGTAAAAAACTATTATTTCTCTGCTGATAAAAAATATATTTCTTAGCTGACGTTATATCAGAAGTGTTCCTGAGCTTAACAGTTCCTAAATCAATTCACGAAATGGTCAAATCTGCTGGATTTAAATAGTTTCGGTTTGACATTTTCCAAACAGCCTCGGGTGCGCTACGAAAATAAATGATAAAAAAATCGAATTTTATCTCAAATGTTTAATCTAGGCCAACAGTCAGTAAATTAGAGACATATAATTACACACTGGTGGCAGAAAAAATATCCACCGAGTGGTTTCTGAGCAATTTATCTGAATAGCCTGGACCTCGCCAGGCTAAACTAACAAAACTCTGCCTTCTGTTCTCTGATTGGTCCATTCAAAAATCTCCAGGAGAAATCGTTTTCTATGGGAGGAATGCCAGACCCTAGTCTGAAGCGAAGTGAAGGACAAGGGTGTGGTTTTAACCAGGCTAGGTTATTGTGAATGAGTTGAATAAAGTTTGACTTGGTTTTTTTTACGCTTAATGTGCCTTATAATCCGGTGCACGTTATGTATGAAAACATACCTGTTCATTGACATTGCGCAAAATATGGTAATTAATATGAATTAAAATTGAATTAAAATATAAAATTTATATTTTTCAGATTATGCAGTCAACATTAAAAAAAAGTCTGAGTGGAAGTTTAAAAAAAGTCCTATAACGTTTTTTCCTGCTGCAGAGAACCCTTCACTGGTATGTGCACGCTGAACTGGATTAGCTTGGTTTTGGACAACAAAGTGACCGCTGCCACGTGCGCTTTTCACATTACGCTCTGGCAGTTTTTTAAAAGTGGCAGCAACTGGCAGTGAAACCCAACTCTGTGTGTGGCGTCTACATTTAGAGCAGGAAACGCCGCTGAGAGGTCCACTGCCTGTAAAGGACTGAAAGAATGGAGACTCACTGAAAGTGCACCACTTAAACAGATCACTGAGGTGACCCCCTGAACCACGGGGCCCTGAAGTTAATCAGGCGCGCTGCTGTGGGAAAGAAACCACATAAGACGCTGATCTTTTTGGACTTTTTTAATGGAATGTATCTTCTTTGAGGTATGAAAATAGATCTCACATCAAAATAAGAAACTGGACAGTGGCGACAGGGGGCACAGCTGTTAATGGGTACGGAATGATGGAAACAGGAAGGCATGTTGGAGAATCAGCGTTGACCCAGTGTGGGAGATGACAGCAGCACAGAGGCATGTGTTGGACTGGGAGACGCTCCAAGGAAACAGGAAGCAACATGAACCACAGTGAGATCAAACATGTCTGGATGGGATTACAAGCCTCCATCATAGATTGATGTCCCCCTCAATGACACTGTGGACCTCCTTTAAACCTAATATTCAATATGTGTAGTTTCTCATGAAAAACATCATGTCTACAGTGTGTGCTGCAGATCAGAGATATTTTATAAGACATCTCAGAGGCGGAGCTGCTGCAGACTATGGAAGGTAACGTCTTCCACTGCTTCCTTCATCAACACAGTAAAAATGTCATAAATATGTTTCGGAACCCCATAAAAACATGTACCGGTAATTGTTGTAGTTGATGATCCAAAGAGTTGAATGGCCTTTATTCTAAATGTTATTGTGAGATGGTCAGCTTCAGAGACTTAATGTGCAAACACATTAAATATTAAAATCAAAATCTGACATTTTGTCCTGCGTCTGCGCTCCTGTCCACAAACAAAAACTGATTTTTAGAAATGCTTTCCAAACTGGCTATTTTTAAAAACACTGATTTGCGGGGGCAGATCTGCAAGGACTCAAGATACACACATTTTCTGCTTTGGGACTTGGAAACTAAAACAACAATAAAGCCGTTTTTACATTTTTTCTCTACGTCAGCCTCATCATTAAACATTGATCAAAGCTGAAGTTAATATTTCAAAGAAATATATCAAAAGAACATATTTTGAAGCAAACCAAAACATTTATTTATCTGTATTCGGACAGGTTTAAGTGAACCTTCTTGCCACCAACAACTTATTTCACATGGGTCTTGAATTCTTCTAAATGTAGTTTCCATAATTCTAGAGTACCAGAACTTTATTATGATGCCTGCACGTGCACTCTCATGACATTTAAGGTTGCAGTGTTCATTTTATAGGTCGAACTACGCTTACGATTTAAAATAATACTGTACCGTAATTTCTTGACTATAAGCCACTGTGGGTCTGGAAAGCTATAAAATTCAGATTAACTTTAAAAAGATTGCCAACGGCGTTTTTAGTCTTAAGTCAATGTTTCCCCTAGATAACTCGCCCTGGCGGGGCACTCATCTCGCCATGATGTTTGTTGATGGGGTTTAAGGAAGAGATTGACTTTTTAGCTAGTGCACCTGTATTGCAAGCCGCTAGCTTAGTGTTGCGTCGGTGCTGACAGGTGTGTGGTGGGGGGAGGTACGCAAGGTTCGGTAGATGGGGCGGGGCACCCCGCTTGTACAGGTAGTCCCCGACTTACGAGCGCTCTTACATACGAGGTCCCGGACTTACGAGCTGGCGAACGAGCAGTAAATTTGTAAAAAATACAGCACCTTTTTGTGTTTTTAGATGAAAGTGTGTTAGCTAACCGTTTGGAAACACGTTTCTGAGCATGTTCATGAACTAGTATGAACGTTTTTGATGAAAAACGAGTGTTCGTAGTAGCGCTAGCTTAAATGTTCTGACTTACGACCGAAAATCCGGACTTACGAGAACACGTGTTTCATGTTCCGACGTACGAATTTTCGTCTTACGAGCAACTCGCAGGTACGGAACTCGCTCGTAAGTCGGGGACTACCTGTATACTGGTAGGGGAAACACTGGTTCTCCAAAAACCATAAAAGCAATGGTTACAAATGTATGAAAAGCAGTATATTGATTCACGAGTACAGGTAGTCCCCGACTTACGAGCGCTCTGACTTACGAGGTCCCGGACTTACGAGCATGCATCTCATTAAAAAAAAAAAAAAATTATTTTTTTTTTTTAATAAATGAATACATGTACAGTACTGGACAGTCACCAAGCACTTAGTCTATCCTAACACAGTTTTTAAAGATGAAGGAATAAGTTGAATTGTCTCCCTTTCACATAAAGGGAGCAAGCTCCCTATGGAGCCTGCAGGGAGGAGGGAGACAATTCAACTGATTCCTTCATCTTTAAAAACTGTGTTAGGATAGGCTAAGTGCTTGGTGACTGTACAGTACTGTACATTTATCTATTAATAGCAGCCAGACAGGAGTGCCGCAGAGCTGAACGGAGATGGAAAAAGGATAACCTGGAGGTTTCTTTTCACATTTTAAAGGACTGTCAACGTCAGTATCAGAACATTGTTAAAGAGGCCAAAAAACAACACTTGTCAGACATTATCACGTCCAATCACAACAACCTGCGTGTCCTTTTTGAAACTATTGACTCTGTCCTGAAGGCCCCACAACCTGTCTGCCATGAAGCCTCAACTGAACTCTGTAATGACTTCCTGCAGTTTTTTATAAATAAGGTTGTTACCACAAGGGCCCTTATTTCAGCCCCTGCTTTTGACCCCTCCTGCTTGGTCCCCTGCCTGGCTGTGTTCGATAGATTTGAACCAGTGACTCTGACCCTTTTAGAGGATGTGGTTGGCCATATTAAGCCATCAGGTTCCCCTCGTGACCTTGTCCCCCCTCGTCTGTTAAAAGAGGTTTTTTCCAGCATCAGGCAGGTGATCCTTGCTGTTATCAATAGCAGTCTGTCCTCAGGTGTTGTGCCAATAAGTTTTAAACATGCGGTGGTGCAGCCCCTGCTTAAAAAGCCCAGCCTAGACCAAACTGTCTTGGCTAATTTTAGGCCCATCTCCAAGCTGCCTTTTATTTCAAAAATTTTAGAAAAAATTGTGTATTCACAGGTGAAATGTTTTCTGGACGAGCACAACATAATGGAGGTTTTTCAGTCTGGCTTCAAAACTCGCCACAGCACAGAATCAGCTCTAGTCAGAGTTTTTAATGATATTCTTATGGCCAATGATTCTGGTGAACATGTGGTTCTTGTCTTGCTCGACCTAACCGCTGCCTTTGACACAGTGGACCATAACGTTTTAATATCACGTTTACAGCACCAAGTGGGTATCTGTGGTACTGCACTGAGCTGGTTTAGGTCCTATCTGGCAGACAGAACCATGTCTGTGAACATAGCTGGTTCTGAATCCTCCACTGCTCCTCTGTGTTTTGGGGTTCCACAGGGCTCCATTTTAGGTCCCCTGCTTTTCTCCCTTTACCTACTTCCATTGGGATCAATCCTCAGAAAGCATGGGATATTTTTTCATTGTTACGCCGATGATAGTCAGATCTATATGCCACTAAAAAAGAAAGATGCCTCCTCAATCAGGCCACTTCTGTTGTGTCTTGAAGACATCAAAGCTTGGATGTCTTTAAACTTTTTAAATTTTAATGAAAAGAAAACAGAAGTGATGGTGCTTGGTAGGGATGCACCGATCCACATTTCTCACTTCCGATCCGATACCGATACTTATTAACTCAGTATCGACCGATACCGATACTTTCCCGATCCGATACTGTTCAGGTATTTGACTCTGTATAATGAAACTTTTGCACCCAAACTATTCATTTTAACATTGTGTGAGATAAACCCAATGAAGACACTCTTAAGCCTTACAATAGGGAACCCCCTTATTGTAAGGCTTAAGAGTGTCTTCATTGGGTTTATCTCACACAATGTTAAAAAGGGCAGTCACAGATTGTGATTGAACACAAGTGCTCTTTGAAGCTGGATCGGAAAAGTATCGGCAGGTTTGATCCGATACCCGATACTTAAATAATGCTGGTATCTGATACCGATACTGGATCGGATCTGCCCCATCCCTAGTGCTTGGTCCTAGTGGCTCTTGTGAACCTTGCCCTATTGATCTTGGCCCTCTGGCACCACATGTAAAGAAAACAGTTTCTAACTTGGGTTTTAAAATGGACAGTGATTTTAAATTAGATTCCCAGATTGGAGCGGTGGTCAAGACCAGTTTTTATCACCTCAGACAGCTGGCTAAGGTAAAGTCCATCCTTACACAGCAGCAGCTGGAAACAGTAATCCATGCCTTCATCACCTCTCGGCTGGATTACTGTAACGCTCTTTACCTTGGAGTCAGCCAGTCCTCCCTCAGACGTCTCCAGTTGGTCCAGAACGCTGCTGCTCGCCTTCTAACTGGAGTTCATAAGAGGGAGCACATCACCCCCACTCTGGCTTCACTCCACTGGCTGCCTGTTCATTTTAGAGTTCATTTTAAGATTCTTTTATTTGTTTTTAAAAGTTTAAATGGTCTTGCTCCATCCTACCTCTCTGAGCTGCTTCACCCATACTCTCCTGCTCGGTGCCTCAGATCAGCTGATCAGCTGCTTCTGGAGGTGCCGAGGTCCAAACGGAGGCTCAGAGGAGACAGAGCTTTTTCTGTTGCTGCTCCAAAACTGTGGAACGATCTCCCTCTTCCCGTCAGACAAGCTCCTTCACTGTCCAGTTTTAAAACTCTTCTAAAAACACATTTTTACTCACTGGCTTTTAGCACAGACTGATTTTGTTCTGCACTGTTTTATTGTTTTTATTGATCTTAATGTTTTAACAACTGTTTTATTTTTATGTGTTTAAATGTTCTTGATTTTATGTACAGCACTTTGTTGCAGCTGTGGTTGTTTTAAAGGGCTCTATAAATAAAGTATTATTATTATTATTATTATTATTAATAAATAAAAAACAATAAAAAATAAAAATACTGTATATACTGTATATTTTTAATAAATAGATAAATGTACAGTACTGTACAGTCACCAAGCACTTAGCCTATCCTAACACAGTTTTTAAAGATGAAGGAATCAGTTGAATTGTCTCCCTCCTCCCTGCAGGCTCCATAGGGAGCTTGCTCCCTTTATGTGAAAGGGAGACAATTCAACTTATTCCTTCATCTTTAAAAACTGTGTTAGGATAGGCTAAGTGCTTGGTGACTGTCCAGTACTGTACATGTATTCATTTATAAAAAAATAAAATAAAAAAAAGTAAAAAAAAATAAAAATAATTTTTTTTTATTTTTTTTTTTTACTATGTGTTCCTACTTACGAATTTTTGACTTACGAGCGCCCCCTAGTGACGGAACTCGCTCGTAAGTCGGGGACTACCTGTATCTGTTAAAGGGCTTATTGGTTTTTGTTCTGCAAATTTTTATTTTGAGAGTCAAAATCTAAAAAGTTTGGAAACCACTGGACTAGAAACAAGTTTTCCAAGTTGTACACACAACTACAGGCCATGATTATGAAAAGTGTGGCCGCGTGGCTCGCTGGTCTCAAACACAGTGACCTGTATGTGGGGCGGCAACACATTTCTACATTTTCTCCCCATATTACGTCTAACGTACTGATTTTAGGCTTAAGACTCAAACCAAACCAAAAGATGTTTCTTCAAACGACGAAGAGCGACTGCTAATCAAACATAGAACATTTTTTATACGTTGGAGCAAGTTTTCCATCATTTGCTTTTTCCGTATAGATATTTAATAGTGAGGTGAGCAACAACTAAAAATGCATCAAATGATCTTTGGCTCTGTTGAAAGATGAAAACATGGACACATTAGATCAGTTCTAAACTGGCCTGATTAACCCACAACAACAACAACTCTAAAATAAGTGACTTCTCAGTAAACACGGGAACGTTGGCGAGAGTTTGATAACAGTTGTGGAAAGGACCGCTCCACGGGCATCGCCAACATGTCTCCAAGGTTACCGGCTCCGTAACCTTTAAGGAACCTCCGGGTAACATTCCTGTTTCTACTGGGTGTTTTCAGGGGACTTGTAGGCGATGAAGCACAGACCACAAACTTCCTGTTCCGCTCTAACAACATCCACACGGAACATTCATCAACGACGGAACATTTTTATAAAAAATATATTTACACGTCGAATAAATAGGAGACAAACCCACTGCGCGATAGAATACGGTTGTTTTCTCACATGCTTTTAGTCCATCAGTCTTTTGTGAAGTGTCTGTTTTGATTGACACGAGGCAGCGAGCTGGACTGTGGACCCCACAACGAGTCCGGGGTCTTCTCCTGAAGGACGGCGCAGCAGCAGAGGGGAGACGATACCCAGGGTCATGTTCTTCCTCAGCCGAGTGTCAAATTCACCTGCGGATGCAGACAGTTAGACGGGTGCACAAACAAATCGAATAGCAAAGACATACATTATTTTTGCATGTGTCTGTCTGTTAGCAAAATATCTCATGAACAACAGGGTGGACTTTAACAAAATGGTCAGAAAGTCACCAGTGGATGAACATGTAGAGCGAATTTAATTTATGATGGCCGCCACAGCCAACTCTACTGAGAAAACACTGAAGTGGCTATAACTCAGTCAACCTTAGAGATATTGAACTAACACTAGGTGTAGCTGAAGGTCACTCAACACAGTTCAAGGATATTTGTCTAAAACTGTTGGAGTCAACGCTGCTTGTCCGTTAGGGGTGGGCGATATGGCTCAACAATTATATTGTGATATTTCAGAGCATTATCACGATAACGATAAATTTCGTGATATAACCCAAAAAAACAATCAAATTTATTTGACAAAATTAACTTTACATGTTGCTTTGCAGTATTATATAAAATTTAAAAAAACAAGGGGTAATTTTACTGAAATTACAGTAGTTTATTTAGTAAAGTATTCAGTCTCCAAGTATAAAAATAAAATAAAAATGATCTGTTATTTAGATTGAAAAAGTTTGCACAAAATATAGATCAACAAAATTTACCACAAAAACTAAAGTGCAGGTGTAGTTTCCTAAAAAAAACTAACAACTAAATAAAATGAATCTTAAAATCTGTAACCTGCCTCTGGAATGACTGTGTGAGACAGCTGAGTCTCGCGTGTGTACAGACAGTTTAGAGCGAGGGAGAGACGAAGCTTGCACACACTGAGCAGCGCGGGGTGACGGGAGGTGTGTGTGTGTCTGTGTGTGGGGGGGGGACGAGCTCTGTACCCGTGCAGTTTAAGCAGGGGAAGAGACAGCTGAGACGCATTGTTAGTTTTTAGCATTTTAGCTAGCGTTACACCAGTACCGACAGGTGGAGGGAGGTGCGCAGCTCGGTTTGGTCTTTTGAAGCGCTCGGATGTTAAGGGGTCGGGGCGCCCTGACGTATTACGTCATGAAATTAGCATATCATGATATAACTTTTTTGCCCGGGCAAGCTTTTTTTACCGGTATAACCGAGAACAATATGATATGGCCCAGCCCTATTGTCCGTTAGCAAAATATCCCTTTAGCCAAAGAATGAATAGCTTTAGCTTAGTCAGATTGGATGTGGTAGCTAAGAATCATCTCTAAAACATACGCTGAGAGCTAAAACATCTCACAACGTTGCATGGTAGGAACATTAATGGCATTTTCAAAGTTTTACCTAAACATATGTTACGACTGTCAAAGAGTTTTGTGTGTGAATTAGTGTCCAGGTACTCTGCTGTGATTGGAGGAGGACACAGAGGAGCTAATCAGGTATTGGCTGCCTGAAGAGAGAAGCTACGGAAGTGATGACGTCGGCTTCCGCTTACTCTGCGCTAGGAATGTACGATATAGGAGGTACACTGTAGAAACGATAGACATTTAGCCTATGATAGAGATCTGTCTTCTACCGGGTAACCGCAGTAATGCTGTGTTTGATGTAAAATCAGAGTTGTCCGATTTAATCGTTAATTTTTTTGGTTGAAAACTGTGTGGAAGTGGTGCTAGTCTTTTCTTTGAGAGCTAAGGAGCCAAGATGGTCTAGTGGCAGGGCTTTTGACTTAGGACCCGAAGGACGCGGGTTCGCGCCCCGGCCACTACCCACCTTGGGGTGTCTATGAGTGCACACCTATTTCTCCAGCTCCCCGGGCGCTTTCGGGCTGCTCACTGCACCACCTGGTAGGTGGTTGGGTTAAATGCAGAGACGAATTTCGTCTGTGTATGGGAAACATACGCAGATGACAGGAAAAGACATTATTATTATTATTATAAGTGGCGAAGCTACAAGCTAACTATGGCCGACTTGCCATACTCGTATTCGGACGAATGCACAAAACGCTGTGTTCCGCCGAAAGTTTTTTTTTTTGGTCGAAAGTTCGTTGGTGAACTTTAGAAAGTGCATTTGTGCCCGCCCCCCGTTAAACCTGCTCTCTGATCTGTGAAAAAAAGGTTGCGTTCTGTGATTTTACCATGAGACCCTCTGGTCAAAACTAGGGCTGAACAATTAATTGCATTTGCAATAATATCGCAATATGATAAAATTAGATTTTCTAATCGCGAAGGGTGCAATTTGACTGGTCACGTGACACAAATCTTTATCAACACTTTAAAAAAAAAACACCACAAAGACATTTACGATGGTTGCATGGCTAGAATGACAACAACCAGTGCTTCAACTTTAGCCTGGCCCTTGCCTTCCTGCACTGCTCCGCTCAATTCTCATTTCCCTTCACTGCTCAGTCTGGGACTTCTCCCATAGACAACGATTTCTCCGGCTGATTTTTGACCGGACCAATCAGAGAACAGAAGGGGCGGAGTTTTTGGCCCCTAACCCACGCCCCCACCTGTCCCAGCGCAGCCAGCGAGCAGCCGCATGTTCTCATTCAAAGCGATGCAAAGCGATGCAGGACTGTTTTATATGTGACACAAATGTATTAATTTCCCCTTCTTAATCCCTTATCTGGAGTTTTCTTTTGTTTTTTTGGCCAAAAGTCAAGTGATCGCTCCCCCCTCCTCCTCCTCCTCCTCCTCCTCCTCCTCTCCCTCCGCTATGAGGAAATGCCTCAGGTTGTCACGAGAGAATTAAACTAGGGTTTTACGTTGCTGCCCGAGTCCCATCAGATTTTCTGGTCTTCTGGTGTGCTGGACCAGCGATCCATGGTTTTATTTTATTTTTTAGAACGTTTTATTAACATATAAACACAGAATATGCAGCGGCAGGCTGCAGCGAGAGAAAATGCAGCAGGAGGCGGAGCAGATGTCAAGTTCAACAGACCACGGGGGAGCAGCCATATATGGCTCTGAGGGGGAGGGAGCAGAATGCTTTTCCCTGTTCAAAATTTTTCTAAGATCCAATGGTTTTGTTCCTCAGCAGAGGCCACGCCTCCAGCAAGAATCGGTTCTCTATGGAGAAAGTCCAGACCCTAGTACGAAGCGAAGTGAAGGACAAGGGTCTGGTTTTAACCAGGCTACTTCAACTTCAAGTAAGCAAAGTATCAGCCGACAGGGATCACTGACCGAACTGTTTGAACTTCAAACAGTAAATTTTTTATATCTAATTTTTTATATTTATTTATTAACTGTCATGTGAAGTTCAGACAGTAGTTAGGAAGTTCACTTAACATGTTTACTATTATGTTTATGAAACAAGAAAAAATAGAAATGGTGAAAAGAAAAGGCATAGATTTGTTTGCTTTATTGTAATCTCTGCTTTAAATAAATCTGACATTGTTTATTATAAAACAGATTGATTTATTGCTTCTGTTTGTTGAAAAATACTTAAGATATTAAAAAAATAATTGCGTTTTAAATCGCAATTGCAATTTATAGAAAAAAAAATGCAATTAGATTATTTTCCTAAATCGTTCAGCCCTAGTCAAAACCACAGAGGAAACTGGTCGCCATTTTGTGTCAGCTCTCCTTAAAGCGGAAGGCTTCATCGAAAGACGAAACGTTTCTACAGGTTTTTTTTGCTTTGTTTTGTTTTTTGAATGTCCAGAGGACCAGACTTAGCATTTTTTGATTTTTCTACCTGGATTATTGAGCATGCATCAGGGTATATTCGATATAATTTGCACTGTAGAAACCTAATGCTAGATTTGTTTATTATTTAAAAATCTCTTGACCTACTAGTGGAATTTTCTTGATAAGAGATTATTTTGTGGTATACATGTAGTAGTTTTCAAATTAAATTATGTCAAAATGACACCCTATGCTTTTTTTTTCCCTGTTGCAAGTTTTATACCAAAAATATATGATGTACTGTATATCATTATCGCCACCCATCACAATAGATATCGGGATATGAATTTTATGCCATATCGCACATCCCTACTCTGCACTTCCCAAATAGCCACAGCTGACCGGCTGTCACTTGTTAATGTCAGATAATTAGTTAATAGTTTTGTGAGGAGTTTTTAGTGTGAGCTGCTTTATTTTAACTTTTCGCCTTTTTTTGTTAGCTTAGTGAGCTAAGAGACCAGTGTTTTGGTTATTTTTGTTTCTTCAGGTAAGAGAAAAAATGCGACGGCACAGTGGCTCAGTTTGTAGCTGTTGCCTAGGCCTGTCATGATAAAAAAAAAGTAAAAAAAAAAAGTCACATTTTTGTCATCTGTGTATGTTTCCCATACTTGACAGACGAAATTGGTCTCTGCATTTA
>JBBPBX010016186.1:26663-39134 GCA_038048925.1 Garcialebias charrua | reverse complement strand
TATATATATATATATATATATATATATATATTATATATATATATTTATATATAGCCGGCAGCGTTATGCAATAATTTGCACTACACTGCCAACTGAAAAGTAACAAAAATGATCCTAAAAGGATGAAATTACAAAAATCAAAGGATTTATTTAATACTTTACGTACATATATTCTATTCGGCCACGAAATTAACAAAAAATAGAATGATCTTTTAATCCCTAAAACCACTTTTAAATCTCAAATACACGGGTGTGTCGCCACCGCATTTATACATAAAAGTAACCCAAATACATAAAACTAACGACTCACCGTCGAATGGTCGACACAAAACACACAATAAAATCCTCCGGCCACGTTAATTTGGCTTGAAACAGCGGGGTTCTCTGCGGATTTATCCATTAGTAACCCAGCACAACCAACCAGCTGGACACAGAGTTAGCGTCCAGTTCACCTCTGACCCGGAAGATGTCAAGATTCTATAGGTAGTCAACAGATTTAATGAAAAGTAACTAAAATACATAAAACTAACGACTCACCGTCGAATGGTCGACACAAAACACACAATAAAATCCTCCGGCCGCGTTAATTTGGCTTGAAACAGCGGGGTTCTCTGCGGATTTATCCAAGTACCCAGCACAAACAGCTAGCCACAGAATTAGCCCCTGAGTTCACCTCTGACCCGGAAGATGTCAAGATGGAATAGTCCATTTTTAGTAGGGGGATAAAGAAATCGACCGTTTTTTTTATTGCGTATTTAATGATCGTTTTCATCGTAACTATAATTATTTTTATGTTAAATGTACATTAACAAGCAGGATCAATGTTAGGGATGTAGGTGACTGGCCGGGGCGCGGCGGGGCCGGGGCCCCATGCTGATTGGGATCCCCAGGCAACGGCATCATTTACCTACATGGTAGATCCGAGTCTGTTCTCCGCTCTGCTCCCTCCCCCTCACACCCTCCCTCCTCTCTGCTCTTTACGGTGGGGAAAAAGGTAAAACAAGCAGCTTGTAAATAAGTTTATTGGTTTTTACTGATAGATAATTAGTTATTAGCGGTACTGCATTTTAAATAAAAATAGCACAAATCCGCTTATGAATTATAAAAGTTAGTCAAACCACAAAAACGCTGACAAAAAGTTTAGGTCCACTGTAAGCGGATTAGCGCTTTAGCGCTATCTAGCGTTCAAATGCCCACCACTGTTATTTCTTCTTCTCTAAACTTCACTTTTAAAGAAACAGTTTTACGCCACTCAAACCTACATACTGTACACACATGTCAAACTGGTGGCATTACTACAATCTGATTTATTTTCAGTATGTATCATACATTTTTTTCAGTATGTATCTTAAATATACAGTGTTTACTGTATAATACAATAGTTGTGCCAAATTTAATTTATTGTATTGGTGTCTGGGGTACAGCTTGTAAAACTGTAACCAAATCTATTTTTATTATACAAAAAAGAGCTGTAAGAATTATCTTAAGAAAACATTATTGTCATCCTTCAAGTATTTTATTTTATCAACTGAAATTACTCAAGTTTTATGATTTGGTAGACTACTTTATTCTATTACTAATGTACAGGGCTCAGAATCACAATTTACCATCGAATGTACAAGCGTATTTTGTAAAAAGGAGCAGTTGCTATAATTTAAAAGGAACTGATATTTTTGTTAAGCCAAAGTTTAGAACAAGTTTGCGGGGTAGGTCTACTTTAATGAGGGGAATTGATTTATGGAATGGTTTGAATAATGATATTAAAAATGAGGAATCATTATTTGTATTCAAGAAAAGGATAAAGAATATAATGCTGATGAGATACATTTAAGTTAGTTAATATTAGCGAAAACTATAAAGAATAATTGTGATATGTTTTGGGTTTCGTTGTACTAATGTGCCAACTCACACTCTATTTGTTCAGTAGCAGTGATGTGCGGTGAGGTCTGTAACAGGTGAGGCTGACTCGTCTGGAATCAGATGCTCACATATCATTTGTACTGGATCGTTTGATTTATGATCTGCAATGTTTTTATGTTTTTCGTGTTGTACTTCATTGTATGTGTTGCCTGTTGCGTGTTTGTTTGTCCAGCACTTTGGTGTGGACTTGTTCCTGTTTAAAGTGCTTTATAAATAAAATGGTATGGTATGGTATGGCATATATGAACCCAAAATAGAAGCTTATCCACAGTATTCCTACGCCCCATGATGCTTTGCGCGAAATGTGCACACGACTTCCGGTTGACCGGAAACACCGTTTGTTTACATGCGAGTAATACAGTTGAAGACAGTCCAAACTTTGTTGTTTTAGTTCATTAAAAATGTGGGAACACCACTCGTTTTGTTAAAAGAGGAGGGACAAATAAAAAGAAATTACAGATGTTACCTGATCGCGCAGACATAATTTAAAACTACATAAATAGCGAACGCGTTTGCTCCGGCCTCTCGGCTAAGGTTTGTTAGCAGCTATCTCGGCTAAAAGTCCCGGTCGCGTCTGAGATCTATCGTTTTAAGACAGTAAATCTTCCAAAACTCTCATTAATAAACCCTCCCTGAATAAAAAGAAATTAGATGTTACCTGATCGCGCAGACACAGCCATAGAGAAGGATGCAGGAACACTCTTTCTTTGTTTTGGGTCCGTGTTGAAAACACTGTTGTTTTAGCCAAAGATTTAGCTTGGTCCGGTTGTTGGTGCAGCCGCGAACAGCACAGCAGGTACCTGAACCCCGGTAGGACATTTCAGTAAACGTTCCGTTTAAACAAAAGCTGTGTTTGCTCCGATAAAATGAATGAAAATAACTTTCAAAAACACCCGCGATCCATACTCGCCTATGGAATACAGGCACTTCCGGTTTCGGACAGGAAGTACAATGCACATTCGCTTCTACAGTGACACCCCCAAGAATACTGTGGATATTTCAATTTAGACTTTTTTAAAGCATCTAATTATGCTTTAATCAACTCCATACTCCTCTCTTTTAAAAAAAAGTATCATTTTACCTTTATTTTAAGATGAATGAGTTTGGAACAATTATGGTGAGTTTAGAAAAATCCTTTAGTTTTGTGATCTATTTTGTCTAAACAAATTTAAACGAGTGTACTAATTTGCTACACCCCCGCCCCTCTGTGTAACAGAAGAATGCACAGCGACTGAACCTATATCATTGTCTCAATGGGGCAGCACTGCCCCCTATCGGTGCGGCAAGGTATATTCTGCCGCACCTTTTGTGTTTCTCAGCATAATGACCGATTAGAATGAAGAAAAACTTTCATTCAATATATTAGACAGACTATAGAACATCAACATGTGCACATGTGTAATCAAACATGTATATTGACAATACAGAGACAGCAGTGAGCATGCTCCAACCTCCTACTTCATATTGTTTATGACACAGTTTGTCAAAGCACCATTTTGACAGTTTTTTTGTAAACAAAGAAGTAATGTTTAATAAATGTTAGGATTCTATTCTTTGCTAACAAAATATATTTTATGTCATTAAACAACTTGTCAGATTCTTCTGTATTCTTTACCCAGATTCTTCTGGGTACTAGACTTCTTAACAGATAGACCACAGTCCGTGAAGATCCACAACTTCTCCTCCTCCACCATAACCCTCAGCACTGGCTCTCCTCAAGGATGTGTGCTGAGCCCCCTTCTGTTCACTCTGCTCACATATGATTGTACAGCCACACTTCCAGGCTGTCATATTGTTAAGTTTGCAGATGATACAGCGGTGGTGGGATGCATCACAAACAATGATGAGTCCAGCTACAGACAGGAGGTGGAACACCTGGAGAGCTGGTGCAAAGAGAATAATCTTCACATGAATGTGAAGAAGACAAAGGAGATGATTGTGGACTTCAGAAGGAATAAACACACCCACGCCCCACTGAAAATAGGTGGGTCTGCAGTGGAAGTGGTCTCCAGCTACAAATACTTGGGTGTACACATGAATGATAACCTCAGCTGGAGCAACAACACCACCAGCCTGATCAAGAAAGGTCATCAGAGACTCTACTTCCTCAGACGGCTGAGACGAGCTGGTCTGAGCAGCCCAGTCCTCACCTCGTTCTACAGGTGTGCAGTGGAGAGCGTCCTGTGCTCCAGCATCAACGTGTGGCATGGAGGCTGCACAGTTGAAGAGAGGAAAGCTCTGCAGAGAGTGGTGAAGGCTGCACAGAAGTCTGTTGGAGTCAGTCTCCCCACCATCACAGACATTTACACCTCCAGATGCAGGAAAAGAGCCACCTGCATCATGAAAGACCTCACTCACCCAGCACACTCACTCTTTGCCCCACTCCCCTCAGGACGGAGGTTGAGGAGCATCAAATGTAGAACCACTAGACTGAGGAACAGCTTCTACCCTGAGGCTGTTAGACTCATGAATAAATAAAAATAAAATAAAAAATAAACACTGCAAAATATCACATCATGCTGATGCTGATCTGTTTTCTTGTTGCTGTGTTCATCTGTGACCATCTGTGTTCATCTGTGTTCATCTGTGTTCATCTGTGTTCATCTGTGTTCATCTGTGTTCATCTGTGACCATCTGCTCATACAAACTCATGTTCGTGCTGCTGTTTATTTCCACTATATTAGGCTTAGTGTATTACTAGTTGATGTTTTTCTTAGTTAATTCTAGATGTTATTACTGTTTTTCTCTTGCATTTGTTGTTGGATGTAACTGGGACCTGTGTACATAATCTCGTTTTCATCTCATGTACCACATGCGGTGCAAATGACAATAAAGACTCTCTGACTCTGACTAAGCAGTGTGTTCCCCAGGACCCCCCCCCCACACACACACACACACACACACACACACACACACATACACAGCTGGCCCCCTCGCTATTTGCGTTCCAGCATCAGAGCCTACAAATTAAGCCCTGCAACTATCTACACCCCAGACTACAGAAAGTTGTAAGAAAGGACTGAAGGCCTTCTTATTTGAAAGATTTTATACTGTTTAAATGTATTTTCAATCCTGCTGTTTTTAGTCTATGTTTTATTCTCTCTAGCTGTTTTATATTGTAGCACTTTGAGATTGTAAAATGTAATGTGCAGTAAAAACTGAATAAATTAATAATAGCACTAAATAGCAATAAATAGCACTTTGAGATTTTTATTAATGAAAAGTGCATTATAAATTGAATTCATTATTATTATTATTTTATTATTATTATTATTATTATTATTATTATTATTATTATTATCCTGTCCTTAGTTACTTTATTCTTTTTTATCTTTTTGCTGATTATTCTCTCTTTCTGATAATTGTATGATTTATAACAGTCTACAACATGATACTAATGACCTGTGTTCTGACTGTGCTTCACATATAAGTCTTTCAAAAAAAATTACATTAATGTGCTTTTGGTTCCAAAGACCAGTTCTTTTTAATTTACTGACCACAGGATTTAATTTTCATAAACTCAAACATGTAGCTTCCTCAATCCTCGTTTTAAACTCACATCCGGTTGAAGAACCACACAGAAATATCAGAGCGGTAAAAGAAAAAAGGTGAAAATCTGTTGTGCATCCAGATGCAGCCCGGTTAACAAGGAAATGCCAACAGTTCTTGGAAGATTACATCTTCTTCATTAGTGCACAGCTTTCCTCCTACAGAGCTGTAAATGTCTGGAATGTGAATCTCAGTGTACCACAGGCTGGATGTTTGTTAGAAAAACTATGATCACCCCAGCAAATAAACAGCTGGCCTTGGTGTAACGGTAATAAAGTGATACAAGAAGCATGTGTGATTTAATGTTGTACATGCTGATGCACCCTAATTTATTTTAGCTTTAATAGTAAATATTTAGACCACACAAGTGTGAATTTACTGCTATTTTTTTTTTTTTTAATCTATGACAACATAGGATAGTTTCACATACTCATTATGGTTGTAGGAAAATATGTTGCCAATACATTTATGAGAGGTAAAAAAATACATCTGTACTTGTCTTCATGACTTTTAACTAGCTAATAATTAGCCTCGTCATTTTACTGTAGGGTTTGAAGGGTACAGATGTGGTTTGAAGGGTGCAGATGTGATGACTGTTTTTCTCTGCAGAAAGAATGGAACAGGGATTAGTGATTTCACAGGTGAGTTCAGGTAAGTCATTTTCTCTGGAACTGTTTGTGGTCATTTACTTACTTTGTCCTTTGTGATTTTCAGGTCTCTGTGGAAGAGGTGATACATGATGTCAAGAAATGGTGAGTGGTGGAGCATAAAAGAAGGACAGAGCAGAGCCAGGTAGAGATTAAAGACCGAGCTGACCCTTCTGTATGTTGCAGGAGGGAGTTTTATGAAACATTCTTGAAGAGAGATTTTAACCAAGTGGCAGCACGAGGGTACGTCTGAGAAGCAGACCAAGGAGATGGCAGGAGTACACCCACAGAAGAGATGCCAGGATGAGTACAAAGAGCACTGTAGATAAACCAAGGCAAGTCTTGTTGGTATGTTTCTCACAGAAGACGATGGGAGAGAGTAGGAAATGAAGGCTGGATTATTGACCATTAGCTGAGTGAGGGACCAGTGACCAGTTTCTCAGCTCAGCCTTAAATGTGCAGGTGACAATCAGCTCTCTTGGAAAACAGCTGAGAGGGAGCTGTCAGGAGAAACAGCCCTGCCCATCAGAGACACACTGTAGTTCATCCTGCAACTAAAAAGATGACTAAAACCACAATAACAAAGCAACAGAATCAGAACAATGCCACCTCCTCAACGGTTTCTCCTTGGAGATAGGGCATTTGTCTGGGTCCTTACAAAAAAAGCAAAACATCTGAAATGAGAGTAGGATCCTAAATGAATAACCAAAGAATCCAATATTCATCTTTCAGATTGGTTTTAGGCTTCTCAACTAAATTTGACTGTGAGAATTTGATGTACTACAGATGGTCGTCAATGAGGCAAACGGGTGATGGGCCGTTGGCCAGAGGACAAAAGGGTCGTTTACGACTGGTATGAGTTAGAAGATGTGGAATGTAGAAAGTTTATATTGGAAGGTGGAAGCCTGAGGCATACCACAATGGAACTGATAAACTCAATCTCTAATATACGGAGAAATCTTGGCGACAACTTTCGAGAAACACCTTTTGGTGTGATGTCACAGGATGATAAGTCATACCTTCTATTCAGTTGAGTTTTGTGGTGCCTGCATTCTTTTCATGTTATGTCTTCTTGTTCTTGTCCACTGACTGTAGGACAGTGGTCTTGGTCTGTCCATCAGCAAAACCACTCTCCATTTACAGTGTTGCAAGTGATTGTACTGACCAAAACTGTGATTTATGGCTTGTGGTTGGGAAACGAGGGGAGTGGATAACCTATGGTGGCCTAGAAAGGAGAAAAACTGTTTCTGCAGAGGCAAGATTATGTGAGCTTATTTCATCCATGGCAACTGTGAGTTCCAGACAGAGGGATGGTTGACGATAACACGTCTGAGCGTCGCTTCCACAATCTGATTTATGTGTATATCGGCCATTGGTTTGATGGTGAATCAGGCTGACTGTGGACTCAAAGGCGTTACTAAAGCCTTTTTACACCTGAGATGTAAAGTCATTCTTAATCCCTCAGTTTGAGACATAATCAGAGGGAAGAGGGAATATATGCTGGACCAGAAATTGAGCTGTCTAGTAGGCTAAAATATGTAGGAATGGAAGGGGAATGAATGGACCACATGGGAAAACTTGTCCACTACTGTGAGGATGATAGTGTTGCTATCGGAACCAGTGACAAAATCTAACGAGATGTTGGATCATTCATGCAATTTTTTTCCCTCTCAAACTCCAGTCCACACAGGCATCTGGAACTCTTCTACTTTTAATTCATGTCATTGTGGAAACCTAGAGCCGTATGAGTATTTTCTTTTTGACCATGTCCAAAGTCTCCGCAAATTTCAGTCAAAACTTTGCCAAGGGTTTGTGCAAACATAATTTAGTGTAGATCAAAGACAAATTTACGGAAGGGCATTGCATTCAACCATGAAAATATTTTTTTGGAGCTTATGTAGTAAAAACGTGATAATTATGTAGTAAAAACGTGATACTAAGTAGTAATAACGTGATACTATGTAGTAAAAACGTGATACTATGTAGTAAAAACGTGATAATTATGTAGTAAAAACGTGATACTAAGTAGTAAAAACGTGATACTATGTAGTGAAAACGTGATACTATGTAGTAAAAACGTGATAATTATGTAGTAAAAACGTGATACTAAGTAGTAAAAACGTGATACTTATGTAGTTAAAATGCGATAACAATTCAGGAGGAGCGTTTCCTTTAAATAGAGTAGACCTGCAGACTTCTACATATATCAGATGGGACAATGGTTAAGACCGTTGCCTTTCATGCAGATGACGCAGGTTCGAGTCCAACCTGGTCTGACTGATTTTTTTTTTTCTTCTTTGGATTATTTATATAATAATATTTATGCTGAAAATACTTTGCTTATCAGCGTGATTGGGGTGTAATGTGGTTAAGTGACGTCTTAATTTATTAGGCTTCATGCTGTCCGCTGCTAATATTTTAAGACATAACAGACACACCGGTCTTTCCTCATCTCCCACCTTCGTCACAGTGAAGCCAAGGCTAAATACGCTTTCTTATTATCTTCGTCTGTCTTCGCCTTTCTTTTCATCCCTGTTAAATATTTCTCCATGCTGTATCTTCACTGCACTTTCTAAAACTTCTCATGCGCTGCTGTGGCTTCTTACTCTGTGAAAAAACTTCTGTGCGCTCAGTCTGACAATAACAGCGCCACTGCCCCTACTGGCGCGGATGTGTAATTACACTTACCATTTCATACAGTTCAATACAGTATTACAAACCTATCAAAAGTAATGGCAAAAGACTGAAAATAGTTTATATATTTACAATAAATGCATGTACAAATAAGCTAACAGGGAGTGCCTGTATGTTGTTGTTTTTTTAATTTCGTTTTACGCAAGTTGAAGCAGTTGAAAGACTTCAGCTTTAGGGCTTAAAATTTGTTTACAGAACTCCTTTGGTTTTTTTATTTTTTTTTATTTTTTGGATGTGGGGCCCACATCCGATTGGCGGGCAGGAACATCTTGTGAAGGTCTCCCAAGAAGCAGTACGCTTGTAAACATGTAGGTCAACTAATAATAATAATAATAATAATGAATTCCATTTATAATGCACTTTTCATTAATAAAAATCTCAAAGTGCTACAAATTGTAATAAAGCAAAGATCAAAATAAAACAAGTGATAAAATCAAATAAAATCAATAATAATATCGACTAAGATCAAGATAAAATCATGTGGATGCAGATTAGGCTTGCTTAAAAAATAAATAAAATAAAACAAGTAAAATCAATAAAATCAAGTAAAATCAATAATGATATCAGCTAAGATCAAAGATAAAATCATGTGGAGGCAGAATAGGCTTGCTTAAAAAGAAAGGTCTTTATGCTGCTTTTAAAGTCAACCAGTGACTGTGGAGCTCTCAGGTCATCAGGGAGGGAGTTCCACAGGCGGGGGGCAGCCACACAGAATGCTCGGTCTCCCATGGTCCTCAATTTGGTCCGAGGAATATAAAGGAAATTACTGTTCTGTGATCGTAGAGACCGGGTGGATGAATATGGTGCAAGAATGTCCTTTAGATAGTCAGGTGAAGTGCCGTGCAAGCATTGATGGGTAATGAGAGCAGTTTTGTATTGAATTCTGTAGGTGACAGGAAGCCAATGGAGGTTATGGAGAATGGGTGTAATATGTTCAAATTTACGAACTCTCAACAGAATCCTAGCTGCACTGTTTTGAATGTATTGAAGTTTCTGAAGGTTTTTGCCAGGGATACCAATAAACAGGGAGTTGCAGTAGTCGAGCCTGGAGGAGACAAAGGCATGGACGAGTTTCTCAGCATCAGGAAAAGTCAGAGATGGGCGAAGTCTGGAGATGTTTCGAAGATGGAAGAAGCAGGTTTTAAACAGATGCTTAATGTGGTAAGGGTAATCATTGCTGTGAATAATCACGAAGTTGCTGCTGATCTGTTCATGTTGCTGTGTTCGTTCGTGCACACCTGCTAGCTCATACAAACTCATGATTGTACTGCTATATGTGATGTTTCTATGCTGTTAGTGCCTATATAAGGAAAATTTAACTTAGTTCATATCTTATATGTTACAGTTTTTCTATTACATTTTATTGTTTTATGTAATTGGGACCGTGTGTACATAATCTCGCTGCACTGCACACATCCCATTGCGAACAACAATAAAGAATCTCTGTAAAAAAAAAATAGAGAACTGTATGAAATGGTAAGTGTAATTACACATCCGCGCCAGTAGGGGCAGTGGCGCTGTTATTGTCAGACTGAGCGCACAGAAGTTTTTTCACAGAGTAAGAAGCCACAGCAGCGCATGAGAAGTTTTAGAAAGTGCAGTGAAGATACAGCATGGAGAAATATTTAACAGGGATGAAAAGAAAGGCGAAGACAGACGAAGATAATAAGAAAGCGTATTTAGCCTTGGCTTCACTGTGACGAAGGTGGGAGATGAGGAAAGACCGGTGTGTCTGTTATGTCTTAAAATATTAGCAGCGGACAGCATGAAGCCTAATAAATTAAGACGTCACTTAACCACATTACACCCCAATCACGCTGATAAGCAAAGTATTTTCAGCATAAATATTATTATATAAATAATCCAAAGAAGAAAAAAAAAATCAGTCAGACCAGGTTGGACTCGAACCTGCGTCATCTGCATGAAAGGCAACGGTCTTAACCATTGTCCCATCTGATATATGTAGAAGTCTGCAGGTCTACTCTATTTAAAGGAAACGCTCCTCCTGAATTGTTATCGCATTTTAACTACATAAGTATCACGTTTTTACTACTTAGTATCACGTTTTTACTACATAATTATCACGTTTTTACTACATAGTATCACGTTTTCACTACATAGTATCACGTTTTTACTACTTAGTATCACGTTTTTACTACATAATTATCACGTTTTTACTACATAGTATCACGTTTTTACTACATAGTATCACGTTATTACTACTTAGTATCACGTTTTTACTACATAATTATCACGTTTTTACTACATAATTATCACGTTTTTACTACATAAGCTCCAAAAAAATATTTTCATGGTTGAATGCAATGCCCTTCCGTACAAATTTGTGTATTTTCTTGTAGGTTTTTTTTTTTTTTTGGTCTCCAACTAGTCCCAGCAGTCACAGCCAAATAAAATACTAATTTTAGAACCTCAGCTATAGCTAGCAAGCTAATACCAGCAGTACATCTCACATAACAAAAAGACTAAATACACAAAGGAAAAGGAATGACTTGGTTAACCATCTAACAAATCTGTATTCAGAATTTGTACACCGACTTAAGGTAAGGGTGAACAACAGAAGCTTGTATAGCAAATATTTTCTTATCACAATTCTCTAAAATCAGGTTTAATACAGTTTCAATATAACAGTCTGTAACTGAGTCATATCTGAGCAGATGAATGTTGTATTCAATAAAAAGCAGTCACAAGGCATCAGAAATAGCTAAAGATTTACAGCATGTTGGCATTAAGAAATGTTGAGTTGAAAGATAGGCCCATTTTTAATAAAAATAGGCTCACCCATAGTCTACGCTGACAAAGGATGTTTATAGCAGCTCAGAAAGACACACTGACCCCAGCATCACACGGTGGATTCTCTGAATACATCAACGGTTCTGATTTAACTGTACAGAACAAATTCACTACATTAATTACATGTTTGATCGATTGTAGCTTAAATGTACTTAAGTTATTGATGTCAACGTCTTTCCCTTGGTCTGTAATGTTTCAATGATTGAGACTTCAGACAGACCAGGTTAAATACATGCGACCCTAGAACGACTGGACCATGCTGTAAAATGTGTAAAACGTAGTTTAATATTCCTCTCACTAAATCAAACCCTATTGTTTTTAATTTAATTTTTTTAAGTGGCTTCTCTGGTGTTTTTTTGTTATGTTTTTCCTACTCTACAAAGTTTAGTAATAAGCAATGCGTTCACTGTAAAATAAAATCCTACTACAAAAGTAACAAACCTGTTTTTAGCTGTAGCTCCATCTGAAGATCAATGATAATTCTTTATTTGCGGTATTTATTGGTCACAAGATTTTAGAAATGCCTCAGGTGTCTAGTCACCCTTTGCTGACGTCTCAGGTTTTTGCAGTTTCACACTGAGAGAAACAAACTCTTCTCATTGATAACATTACAGTATCAAAGCTGTAAACCTCTTCATCCTTACCTTTGAAACAATTATCTCGTTTTGGAATACTTTTAGTGCTTGATTATGTTACTGAGAGGTTGTTAATTAAATGTATCATTTGTGGAAAAAAATTAACAGTTGCCATAACATTTTACCCCTTCCTCAGCTTGTCAACACAAATATATACATATAAAATATATATACAGTACATATAAATATATATACAGTACATATAAATATATATA
>JBBPBX010016186.1:14634-26592 GCA_038048925.1 Garcialebias charrua | reverse complement strand
TGCAATTTTAAAATTCAATTATCTTTGTACTACCTTCAATTAGGACTTTGCATTAACTTGTTTCTTTGTTCACATTTTACATTACTGTGTTTGTCGTGAAGTTGGTGGGTTCCTCAATAAATAGTACTTTTATTTGACAACTAAAGATGGTAGCGGCCATTATTCCTGTGTTAATATTTTTCTCACTAAATCAAACCCTATTGTTTAAAAAAAAAAAAAATTAAGTGGCTTCTCTGGTTTTATTTTATTTTAGAGTCAACGCATTGCTTATTACTAAACTTTGTAGAGTAGAAAAACATAACAAAAGTAATTAGTAATTAGTATTACTGAATGTTTAATTGAAAACACAAAATGAATTTACAAGTCGTACCTTACTTTTTCATGGTATTACATCATGCTATAAACACAATAAAGTTAAGAGGTGCTGTTTTTTTAAGCTATGAAATATACCTGGATGAAAGAATGTTCCCATTTAATGAAATGGGCTGCTCACAGTTGCCCTTAACATGAAGGTTTTCAGTTCAAACTAGACTTTATAGCTCTATTTGTGTAGAGTTTGCATATGTGGAATCACGATTTTTCTCCCATATTTCAAAATCATACAAGGCAGCTTAAAATTAATAAATGACCATAGACATTAATGTGAACATCTGGTTGCTTTGTCTCTGTGGTGGACTGGCGACTTGTAGCAATATTTTATTGACAATGACGAGAATTTTACACCACTACATAAAAATTGAATGTAGACCTACAGTATTAATGATATGCAAATAATCTCCATAGCTATGTTTCTCAGCTTTAGCATAATCTCAGTGATGCAAAGTGCAATAAGTCTTCTTCAATACTAAACATACAAAGTAGTAAAGGGGCAATAAATCCTTAGAACTATGGCCACATTTAAACTACTCTAGACATTTTAACAGGTTTTTCCTCTCTGTTGATGAAACATTGCTATCTACAATATTCTTAGAAAACTCTGAAATACGCATATGTTTACAATAGTGCAATATCCAAATACAAGCAAAGAACATTCTTAACTTGGCTAAAGATAGCGCCAAAACTAGTTTTCAATTGTCAACTGGGAGAGGATCAAAAAATTTCAGGATAAAGCAAAACGAATCCCCCAAAAATGAAACAATGGCTTCATTGTTGTTTTGGTTTCTAGGGTACTAAGTGATAGGAAGAATGTGCAAAACTTTTGGGTTTGTCTTTGTTTTGCAAAAGTCCACGTGGATACACCAAAAGAGAGAAACCTTTGGAAAAGTTGTGTATATGTTGCAGAAAATCTTTACATTGTGAAATATTTGAAGTTTTGTGGACAGGGCACGTGGGCTTAATAAAGAAATGGTTGGGTCTTTGTTTTAATGAAGTTTGTTGGATATTTAGCCATAAAATTTTAAATTTACACAGTTCAGTGAGGAATAATGGCTCCCGCATTTCAGTCAAGCTCTGCCAATAAAATTAGACATAAAGAAGCCATAACACTGTCTTAAAAGGTCATTTTCTGTACATTAATTACATTAGTAAAACTTGTTTTTCTCTGCCAAAAATGACTAGAATGCAAATTTCAATCTGACAATAAAGTTCTAAGGCTGTTATTTAGTATACTTTTAGGAACTTAACCTAGTTAAACGTGTATACCTACAAAGCTGAAAGTATCTTAATAAAAACATTAAAGAGACGTATCAGAGGTGAAATTAAGGGTCAGTAACAGTTCAGATATTTTTACAAACTACAGTAAAAACTGTGTATTTCAAGAGATAACGACATGGTTTTCCATGTGTCTTCCTTTGGGCAGAAGAAGTTTAGCTTCGTCAAAGAGCTGCATTATTTCAGAATTATTGAGTCGATGCACTTTTCTTTAATTTATCATAAACACAGTGAGATCATTAAAACTCACCCGTTGTGAGGTGACAATCCTTTAGCATCAAACTATTCTACAGTTAGCGGGTAGCTGTTAAAGTCCTTATGGCTTATAAAAGTTTAACCATTTTTATACATTTTCAATAGTACAGCTTGAACAGGATTGCATGGCACCACGGTGTGCCACTTGGCAGGTTTTCCATCCGTCAATACGTAGGGCAAAGTGTAAGAAACAACAACCATCAGCTGGATCTTCAGTCACAACACGATTAATTATAGTATGAAAATTGCTCCAAGGGATTCCTGAATTATATAAAGAGTACAGAAAGTGGGGAATGTTGTAAAAGCTACAAAATCTGTAAACAAAAATACATTTAAATACACAAAGAGCATAAAAGCAGGAAAATACAAGTATACAACAGACAGCCCTAAAGGTAAGCCACGATGTCCATCAGTCTGTTCATCATGGGTAAGTGCTTATTACTGAACAAGTTGTAGTCCACAGTTTTTGTATGCGTCTGTAATAGTCAGTTATCCACCCTAACATGGTCATTATTGCTTATCTACGCTATGAAGGTTTTTGCCTCGCTAAATAACTCAGTTTTACCAAAAAGTAAAAATGACAACACTTTTAGGTGAACAGTCGCGCGAGTTAGGAGAAAACAGACGTACATCCATTCGAACCATTGAACATTCATCCACGGAGAGAGCAGGTCACCCAAGTTTTACGATCTCAAGGTGACGACTTACAGTGTTTGCCGCAGGACACAGAAGACACGGGTAAAGTCATACACGAACCAAGTTCTGGGAATTACAAGCCCTGAGGCCCAGCTGAAGCATCCCCACACACAAAAACACGTCACACTGCTGTGTGCTTTGAGTTTGCATTTTCTTTCTTGGATAATGAAGAAGTATTTCCACTGAACTGGCTGAAGCTTGCAGCCCTACACCTCGCCCTTGGGCCTCCTCCTCCATCTCCAGTCGATGGGCCTATGGGCAGAGTACTGTAGCGGCCAGGAATGGGGAGGCCCTGGTCCTGGTTCTGTGCTTGGTTGTCAGGGTGGAAGGTGGCATCCTTACTGAAGAGGCTCTGGATGAGCTGTAATTTTTCCTTTTCTTCCTGCAAAAAAAGGTTGACTATAAGCTTCTTTTCCCGTTTGAGCTGCTCCACAATGGTTTTGGGGACATCTGGGATCACCCAGGCAACCATCAGGCCCATGAACATCACCAAGTTCTGCAAAAAAGAAGAGGGGAGGAGAAGGGATTAAAAAAACAGTATGTTTGAGAACTTTTTTTACTTCAATTTATTTCTAATCAGCTCTTTTAACGACTGCAAACACATTCCACTAACAAATGTCCAAATGTACCAACAGCAACAAAGTTGTTGGAAAACCTTTTCAGTTTACTGTTGGAGAAGGCTTGGGATTCCCCCGGAGGAGCTGCTCCAAGTGGCTGGGGAGAGGGAAGTCTGGGCCTCCCTACTTATGCTGCTACCCCCGCGACCCAACCCCGGATAAGCGGAAGAAAATGGATGGATGGATGGATGGATGTTGGAGAAGCATCATTAATCAGGAACAACATAATTTCTTCCCCCATCTGTGGTCGGCTCACAGGGACAACAGGTCCGGAAGGAAAACACAGACATCAATACAGCTGTCATTGCTAACCTGGGCCCGAAGCTCGACCCGGCCTGAATTCAAGCCGGGCCATAATAATGTGCTGGATGAGCGGGCTGGGTCGGTGTCGGGCTTTTGATTGTGTCAGCGGACGCGTGCGGCTGACTATCCAATTTTATGGAAACGTGGCTTGCCATACATTTGGATCACCAGCCACACGTGTCTGATTGCATGCTGACCTGTTCAGTTGAAAGAAGCTAAAAAAAAAAAAGTTCAGTTAAGCTTCATAAGGACTACTGCCAGCAATCCATATACGTTTGGGAGCCATAATGAAGGGAAAAAAAGAGTTAATGGCCTACTGGGATGCTGGTGACGCTGTATTCCTCCGTCCATCCGCTGTATTCCTCAGTTCATCCGCTGTATTCTCTATTCCGTTTACGACGTAAAACTGCCGTCCAGCTCGGTCTAGAGCGTTTACAGTAAGGCCTCCGCCTGTACTTTTCCACTGTTGCGTCTGGTTTTGCCGGTCCACCTCGCCTCTGTATCCCTCCGCCTCTATATCCCTCCGCCTCTATATCCCTCCGCCTCTATATCCCTCCGCCTCTGTATCCCTCCGCCTCTATATCCCTCCGCCTCTATATCCTTCTGCCTCTGTATCCCTCCGCCGCCGCACCGTGTACAGTGCAATACTGTGTTCTTCCGCCGCAGCGCCCACGTAACTTGAAAAAAGGCTGTTCATAATAAATGGGAGACGCGTCGTAACCACAAAACGACGTAACTCGAGACCGTCGTAACCTGAGGACTACCTGTGTAATATTTTTGTCTCATTTGTTTAAATGGGTTCTCTTTATCTACTTTTAGGACTTGTGTGAAAATCTGATGAGGTTTTAGGTCGTATTTATGCAGAAATATAGATAATTCTAAAGCGTTCACAAACTTTCAAGCACCACTGTATATACAGTACATACTTTGTACAGTAAGATAACCCAGATGTGTTCCTGATTCATGACGTGTCTCCAGCAGATGTTTGTAAAGGTCTTCAACAACCTTGATGTTGAGGGAACATTTGGGCAGCACATGTTAGGGAAGTGTGCAAACAACAAAAGAGCTGGTCGTTGACCAACTGAGACCCCCTGATTGTAACGAGAGAACAGTTTGATCCACATTTCATTGAATTTATAGCCAACAACAGGTGCTCATTCTCCATTGCTCCTCCTAAAAAGAAAGTATGAGCTGTAGTGACCTGTTATTTTAAATAAAATCACCACAAACACATACCTGAAACAGAATGACAAAAGCCAGTCTTGCAGAGAGGACACACCAGTACTGTTTGGAGAAGTGGTATGCATCTGGAGACCAGGGGGGTTCTCTGTAATCCTTATACCTAAAACAAAACACACAAGTACAAAAGCTCAAACTGAAATCCATCAAATATATGAGTACATTATTTTCTGGTGTATAGGTCGCATTGTCCAATTATTACCAATAGATTTGAAAAATCCCTAGATAGGTCGCATCTACGTTTAGCTCTGCTGCAAATGTCTGCCACAGGAGCGCACAGCAAGGCTTTTAAGAAGATTAACACTTAAAAACAATTATTTGTTTGATAAAAATTATAGCAAATATGTGTCTGAGCTGAACTTTTCCTTAATAAATGAACGTAATTGGGAAATGAGCTGGATTTAAAAAATTGTTTAGCCGAAAGTGATAAAAAGCCATATATAGGTCGCACCTGAGTATAGGTCGCAGGCCATGAAAAAACCATAAAAAGGTGCAACCTATACTCTGAAAAATACGGTACTCTGAATTCAGGACACAAGTATTAAAAAATCTAAGTACCAGAAACGGACACACCTAATAAACAGAACGTGATACAATCTGTGTTTGTGGCCAGTGATCGACAGGAAACAGTTTAAAATTGTGACTTGGACAAAAGTTTTGACTTCAGTATTGTTTCCACTCTCCAACCTGGTTGCAGGCGAGAGGCTAATTAAAACAACGTTCTCCTCTTCTCATCTGCAGCTCTGACTCAAACAACAATTAACCTCATTTGGAGTTTTTTTCTTTGCCTCTTTTGTAGTAAACAGTCCTTAGTGTGCAGGCTAAATAAACCGAAACACATGTTATGCAAAACACCAACATACTCATACTGGAATAGACAAAGAGGGACATTTTAAAAGATAGATGTAGAGATGATGTGTTGTTTACGACTAGCATGTCAAATAAAGCACTTCACATTAAAAATGTTTATTGTCTGAATGGCCAGCTGTGATTTCATCTGTCACACACAAAGAAAAAAATAGTTTCAACCCATGGAAACACATCAGTATGTCCTGTGTTTATTTATGTATGATGTTGTAGAGCTTCTCTGTCACATTAAAAGATCATTATCTCTGGAAGTTGAAGAGATATTTGTCATTGGGATGCTTTTTACTTTGAAGTTTTGAAGAAAAAAAATGCTCCAGCTTTCACAAACTTACTGTTTGAACGTTCTCTTGTGGACTTTTTGTCAGGAATTTCTGGTGTTCAGCCAAGAGGATGGAAAAGTTTGGTCAAGCTGTTTCCTGCCACTCCTTCAAAATGAACATAGGTCACCTTTATGTTCCACTTGAAGGGTTTATTTATTTCACCACAACTTAAATGCTGTCAGTCACTCCCACATGGAGGAAATAGGAAGACACAGGAGTTTGTCCAAATAAACTCCTAGAGAAAATTGACAGCTGAGTTAATAGTAAAACCTGTTAAAACCTGAAGGCCACATCTTTGGTTTGAAGGGGTGGTAATAAGTCTGGATTTCACTTGGCGGCAACAAATTGTGAAAAGCATTCTGGAAATTTCTCACATAGGTTGCAGAACTTTTTTCTTTTAATTTTCAGTTTAAAATGTTTAATAAATTTGCAAGACAAATGTTGTTCTCCAGTTAGATTTAATTACAATGTACAAATTAGATTAGAAAGATAAAGAGCCTCTAAACTGTAGCTCATATAGACCTATCTTGCGTTTAAATACTGATGTTAAAGTCCTTGCAAAGGTCCTGGCAAAACGACTGTAGCGGGCGGTCCCCACTATTGTCTCGCCTGATCAAACAGGGTTTGTTAAAAACCGTCTGGCTTTCTTCAATGTTCAGCAGTTGCTTGATGTGCTGTATTCCAAACCCACCCGAGCACACCTGTGATGAAGTCATTATTTCATTAGATGCGGAGAAAGCATTTGAACTGATGGAGTGGGGCTACCTCTTCGAGACTTTAAAGTTATTTAAATTTGGTTCCAAATTCCTATCATGGGTGTGGCTGATGTATAGCTCCCTAATGGCGGCGGTCGGCACTAACTGGAACATATCTTCCTATTTCGAACTGCAGCGGGGTACAAGATGGGTGCCCACTATCACCACTTCTATTTGCATTGGCAATAGAACCATTGTAACTTTACGGCAGAACTCCATTCGACTATGTACGGAGCACAAAGTTTCTTTATATGCAGATGACATGCTGTTGTATATATCAGTTCTCCCTCGGTGGGGCCAAGATGGGGTAGAGATAGGGCAGCCAACTTGGGACCAGAAAGCCGTGGTTCAACTCTCAGCCATTCCCACATGTCGTGGTGTCTTTGAGCAAGACACCTAATCCCTAATTGCTCCTCGGGCGCTTACATAGATACTCACTGCTCCACCTGGATCTATCTCAGGTGTGATGAGTTGAAAGCAGATAACTAATTTTGCTATTGTATGGAAACATACAGTGATGGCAATCTCAGACTTCACTTCCCAGTTAGAGTTGTTGCAGATTTTTAGAACCCATCTTAAATCAGTGCTTTAAGTGGAAAAAAATAAGTGCCGGTACCCTCCCTAATGTCATAATAATATGCATACCTGCAAACTCAGAAGGGATGAAAAAGGTGACAAACGTTGCGCCAACCCCCCCCCCGAAAGATTTTGTAATTTTTTAACATGCTTCAGGTAAAAGTCATTTACTAACCTAATTTAATGAGGACATAAATAGGAAAGATTGTGTCAACCAAAAAATTAACAACCAACAACAGCAGCAAGTCAAATACAGCAGAACATTTTGCTAACAATGCGCTGCTCCGAGTCAACAGATGCATTTAAAAACTTAAGACTTATCTCTTCAGACAGGCTTTTGGTTAATTTTGTACATTGATTTTAGAGTTTGTTATGTTTTACCTTTTTGTATAGTACTTCTGTGATTTTATGATTTTATTTTTCCTTTTGTAAAGCACTTTGTGACTCTCATGTCTGTGAAATGTGCTATATAAATAAAACTTACTTACTAACAGTAAAAACTAGTTTCTTAAATATGCTGGTGAAGATGTTTTGCCAGAAATTTTGAATAAAGTAGATGCCATTTCCTGCATTCTTGTGTATTTTAACAAGTTGTTAAACATCTATGTTTACCTACATGTAAACATGATTCACTAACTATTTTAGAGACATCTAACAAAATAAAGTCAGGTCCTGTGGACAGATTAAAAAATTGTTTAAATTATTATTGATCATGAATCAGGATATTTTAGAGACACCTCATTCAACTAGTTCATATAGACATCATCCTGTTTTTAAACTCACTCCTGTGGCTAAGATAATTAAATTAATGTGACACTTTATCACAGTGGCTTTAGGGGTGCAACTGACTTTTATTTTGTTAATTTTTATTTAGTTTTATTTGTAACACACTCCCTCGCGTTCTGTTGAACCTCCGCAGCGCGACTCGCGCTGCAGTTTTTTTTTTTTTACAGATTTCGCTGTCGTCTCCTCCCCCTGTCTATCCTGAGGTTGTGATTGGCCAAAATGACGCGCTCCACCAAAGATGTTTTATTGTCGACAGATGCATTGCTGTTTCTTGAAATCCAGTCGGGGGAAATGATGCATTCTAATCTGCCACGGGTCTTTCAAGTGGAGAAGACGAAAATAAGTTCCGGAACGCACCTTACTATTAAAAAAAGTCCCGGTACTCAGGGTTAAATTTTAGAAGTGGTGGAACTGGGTTCCGGTGAGTTCCGGCCCACTTAAAGCACTGTCTTAAATACATCTCAGTCTTAGTTTCCAAGGGTCATAAAGTGCCAGAAATGAGAGACCTTTGAGAGGGTTTGGTGGCTACTGGAAAAGAATTGTGACTGATGGGTGACATAAAAAGGCAATCAAATTGAGACATAAAAAAAGACATTGTGCCCCCCAAAAAAGGCGCAAAGTTTACCGCAATTTATTTATAGTTACTTATGTGTGTGCGAACATTGAATACCAGTTCAGTGGGATTTATCTTCAACCAGTGGGCCGAGATGGTGTAGAGGCAGGGCAGCCGGCTCAGGACCGGAAGGTCCGGGGTTCGATCCCCGGTCACTGCATACCTCGTTGTGTCCCTGGGCAAGACACTTAACCCCAAGTTGCACCCGGTAGGACAGGCAGCGCCTTGCATGGCGCCTACCGCTACCGGTGTATGAATGTGTGTATGAATGGGTGGATGAATGGGTGGATGGCTGGTACTGCGAAGCTTTTTGGGGCCCCTCATAGGGAGCTGGAAAGCGCTATACTGTATAAGTAAGCTTCATTTAAATAATAATAATAATAATGAATTCAATTTATAACGCACTTTTCATTACTGAAAATCTCAAAGTGCTACACATATATTGAATGCTACACACATTCATAAACCGGTGGCGGCAGACTACCATGCAAGGTGCTTTCCAGTCCTACCGGGAGCAACTCAGGGTTAAGTGTCTTGCCCAAGGACACAACGACACATGGTGCGGGTCCCGGGAGTCGAACCGCCAACTTTCCTATCAGGAGACGACTGCCATTACCACTACACCACGGCCGCCCCATTTACCATTTAGTTTCTAACATTCACAGTGAGGTACAAGCGTTAGAAATGATGGCAGGTGGTGATTCAGACCTCGTCTACTTTATTATAGATATTGTTTAAACAGGTATTTTTTTCTGTTTGTACAAAACAAAACAAAAAACTTATGTCATCATATTTAAAAATACAAACAAAGCCCCTCAAAAAAATGCTACAACAACAACATTTAAAATTAAAGAACAATCTTAGCATGACTCTCCTTTTTTTATATGATTAAATTTTTTTCTTTATTATTAACCCTTTACGCACAGGATAAGCATACATGCCAACCATCCAGATTTGGGTGGGACAGTCCCAGATTTTGCACCACCTATCCTGCATCCTGTATAAGGAGCAGTGGGACCCCCAAGTGACCCACATTTGACCAAAGCTGGCTTGGCTTACCTGTTTATGTTGCGTCTATGTGAAGGGAGGGACAGAGGGGCTGTTTCATGGACTTCCTGCCACAGCAGGTTGATGACACTGTATATAAACCATACTAGCTGCAAGGCACAGCTTCTCAGCTTTCAGACAAAAAGAGTAATGCAATCTTCAAGTGTGATCTCAGATAAAGTTTAGCTCTACGGCTTACTGTAAGACTGTTCCACCTTTAGGTAAACATAAAATACAGATTTTATGTTGTGAATTTAGTAAAATACACTTCAAATGCCTGGAAAATACAAAGATCTGAGTAGATTTTTTTCAAACTTTTCTAAGAGGGTTGTCCCCAGACACCTCAAGGATTTCTTCACGTTGCTAATTCTCGCAAATAGCTAATGTTGGCAGGGGCGGTTGTTGGCGGTTAAATATGTTTTCCAGGAAGTGGATTAAGTAAAAACGCTCTCATTTTAAGCTAAATGAAACTTTACGTCTGTGTACATCACCTTCATACAACTTATGCAAAGGCTATCGGTCCAAAAATTAAAAAGCAGAGTCCATGTCAGCTAGAAAAAACATTTGGCCAATGCTACAAACATGCGTGGACTGTTTAATTCAATTCAATTCAAAATACTTTTATTAATCCCCCAAAAAATGCAGCTTTTCTTCATGTGACATAAAATAAAACAAATATGTTTCCTCTGTCTGAAGGCAAAAACTAGCAGACAATCCCTCACATTGTAAACCTGAAGCAGATCTTTAGGCAAGAAATAAGACAATTTACAAACAAAGGTTTTCTTTGTAGAGCCACGGCTAACACCAAAACAATCATCAGTATTAAGTTAAATTAGTACATTTGGAAGAGAATGTTCAAAACAGCAAGGAAAAATACATATTTACCATCGTTATCTTCTCTAAATACATAATTAGGCTGAAAAATTGCCTTAAAATGTGATAATCAAAATATAATTATCAATTTAAACAGAATCTAAACCAAATACAGAAAATCAAATTGCTTGGTTAGAAGTTTGTGACTTATTTGTTAGATACTAACTCTACATTTTTGTTTAAAAAATATTTGCAAATAGATGAAAAATTTAAACAATATTTTGATAAAAGCCCAAAACTCATGAACACAGAAATTCCGATGTGGCTAAATATTTATATTTTCTGTGATATTTAGTAACTTGCTGACATGCAACACAAAATAAAAATGTTTACTGAGTCCTATGTTTCTGCTACATTGTTGCCATGACAAACATGTTAACCACAACCAGTAAATAGGGATGCACGATCCACATTTCTTACTTACGATTCGATACTTAAATCTGGGTATCGACCGATACAATACTTTCCCGATTCGATACCGTTCAGGTATATGAGGCTGTACTAATGAATTTTTTGAACTGTGACTACTGTCTTAACATTGTGTGAGTTAAACCCTATGAAGACACTCTGGGCCTCACAACATGAAACACCTAAACTTTAACAGCACACAAGAGGCAGGTCTATATCACAGACGTCCTTCTCACTCATGATGCAGCTGGAAAACTAAAATAATAATAATAATAATAATAATTAATTCAATTTATAACGCACTTTTCATTACTGAAAATCTCAAAGTACCGCTAAGCATTATGGGAAAGACAAGTAAATCCACTCCTGTATCGGTTAAGGGGAGTGGACTGTGTTGTCTTTCCCATAATGCTTAGCGTTCTTTTTGTTTTCCAGCTGCACCATGAGTGAGAAGGACGTCTGTGATATAGACCTGCCTCTAGTGCGCTATTAAAGTTTGGGTGTTTCCTGTTGTGAGGCCCAGAGTGTCTTCATTGGGTTTAACTCACACAATGTTAAGACGGCAGTCACAGAATGTGATGGAACACATGCACTCTTTGAAGCTGGATCGGAAATATCGGCAGGTTGGATCAGAAAATATGATACTTAAATTATGCTGGTATCGGATACGGATACTGGATCAGATTGGCCCCATCCCTACCAGTAAAGAAAAAAATCTACATTTTTGTAACTCTTTCAACACCACTTGAACTCCTACAAATAAGCATGTACATCACAGCAGCCACATATAGTTCATTATGTTTTCACAGTACATGTATTCAGAACAAAAACAATACGTAGACACTGCTTTAATGAAACTGATAGAATGACGAGCAATAAAGTCGCCTATTATAGGTAGAAGGGATCAGAAGCATTTGTAACATGGAGGGGTGTCCCAATCTGTTACAGAACCT
>JBBPBX010016185.1:34332-48471 GCA_038048925.1 Garcialebias charrua | reverse complement strand
TAACCTAATGTGTTTGTTTTGTGTTTTAGTGTCAGTGAGGAATAAACTGATGTTCTGATCCATCCAGAACCCAGTCTGACTGGATGATGGGTCCAGCTGACAGCAGGTTCTGGTTCCAGAGGACCTCCTTGTTAGAAAGTCACACAGACCTGAGTTCAGTTTTCTTGTTTCTCCTCAGAGACTCTGAGAGCAGACACGATGCGTTCAGGGACACCTCTGAAGTGTAGGACACTATTGTTTTTATGATGGTTTCACTTCATCAAAGTGAACTCCAGTTCATGTTCAGGTGAGAAGAGATCCTGAAGAAACTGAGTGACATGATTGAATCTGAGGAGATTTCACACCAACTTCACTTTATTAAAGATTGTTCTGATGTTTGAACAATAAAACCTCAGAGCCTCCTGGACCCAACCAGACCCTGTGGAGCTCCAGCTGTGTCCAGCGGGCCTGTTCTCAGAACCTCCCTCACAGCTGCAGCAGCTGGAAGGAGCTGTAACTGTGAGAAGTTTCAGGCCATGAGGAGAGAGCGTGTTGAAGAGAACAAGCTGGACTGAAGGAACGTGGAGGCTGAAGGAACGACACCTTTGTCTTGGTGTGACTTCAAGAGTCTGTTTCCACGGTTCAGAACCAGGAGACGAGGAGTTTGGACCTTCATGGAGGATCTGATGAAGTGATGAAGGTCCTCTTCATCCTCTTAGGTCCACACAGGAAGTGTGTGTCCATCTTCATGACTTTGGGGCTTCTTGCTGTTGGACTTGGACAGATGACCTCTGCTTCACCCTCCAGTTGCCCTTGGGTGGTGTTGGCTCAGGGCAGCTGGAGGGTTTAGAGCACCAGCTCTTACTTTAGTTCAACTTCTCCTTCTTGTCTCCAGTTTTTGGGACGAGTAGATGTTGTGGTGGTGGACTAGATTACACTTTGTGTGTTCCTCCTCTAATCAAGGCAGGTTGCAGGTTAAAATCCTATTTGCCCAGAGGGCCTGAAAGCGGGCAGGCTGGATGTGGACAGAGAAGGTGGAAGTGGAGCTCGGACCTCCTGGAACATTCTGGATCAACGACAGGAGAAACCCCTGGTGGAGCTTTGATGAAAGTGGATTTTGATGGAAGGAGTCTGAGGTTGTCGGGCACAGATCAGGACCAGAAACATCTGGATCTGGGACCAGAAACATCTGGATCTGGGACCACATTTAACTCTTTGGACCCTCTGATGTGGCTCTTTTACACATTATTTATTTATTTATCCTCTTTATAATGTTTCCATGTGGTGAATAAGTCATATTTGTACAGACGTGCTGTCTGGAAACTTTCTTTTCTCAGCATCATCCAGCTCCTCTCAGCTGCAGCGCCTCTGTGTGACCACATGGGGGCGCTGTAAGAGGACTGCAGCAGTCTGGTTGGTCCTCATCAGTGATGTTCTCCTGCTGGACATGATGGAGGAAACTACCAAGCAGACAGCAGCTTCTTCTTTTCTTGATTCCAGGACAACAAACAGAATCAGCTCCTCCTGTCTCGACACTGAAACATGTTTTTAAAGAGAAGCTGCAGCTCAACACACACGTGTCCTTTTTATAGATTACAGCTGTTTCACTTCACATGTTGTTGTTTCAGAAGGATGTGAAATAAATAAATATATTTGAGTTTTGTGTCTCTGAAGTGAAGGTCAGAAAAGAAGCAGAGGTCCATGAATCATGGAGGTGATGAAGACGAGGAGTCACCAGAATATAGAAGACTTGAAGAATCCAGTCCTGAATGTGACGTTTTACAAACCAGCTGAAGCTTCTGAAGGTTTTATTAACTAGAAACTGTTCAAACATCAGACTTCCTCTGAAGACGAACACTTCTAGAGAACATTCATTTGAGGTGAAAGTTTCATCGTCAACATTTTAATGTTTGTTCACACTAGTTTAGTGTTTAGTTTGTCTTACCTACTAAAAGACATTACAATATATCTTAAAATAATAAAACAATTGAACTTCACTGATCAAATGCAGATTTATGTGAAGTTTGATAAATTAAAAATGTAAAGGAAATGTGGACACCTTGTAACAGCTGTTTACACTAACTGTTCAGAGTTATGTGATAAATGTTGACCGACCTCAATCAAAAGAATAATCTGAGTTCTTCAACAATATTCTGTTCCCCTCGCTCCAACAAAGACAAGAATCTGGTCAGTTAAAATCACAACTCAGTAACGTTTATTTTCAGTTTGAATAATGATAATATGAAATTATGGCAAATATGAAATATAATAGTGTTATGTCAAAAGGGTAAATATTAGAAGAGGTGTTATCTAAAATGTAGGACTAAAGTTTTAGCTTAGGTCAACTTTCTCTCAGATTCATGAACTTAAATGACATGTAAGAAAACAGTTGTCACTTGTTGTTCTCATCAGAAGGAAGATGTTTGTCCTACCAGGAGACGTCCATCTCTCATTAGCACAATGGATGTGATGAAGTGAGGCAGGAGGTTCACGTTGTCACTGGAAGAGGGATGTTATTCCTTGAGGGACCACGTCTCTTCCAGCAGGCGGTTGTGCCTCATCACTCACGGGGTGTTTGAGGGTTACCAGGACTTTTCTCCATCTCTCAGCTCACTGGATCGGAGTCCTCATGGACTTCTGGGCTGGCTCAGAGCAAACTCTCCACCAGGACATCCCACTTCTGCCAGCTTCGGACAACTTCTCCCCCTGAGACCGCTCTCCAACTCTGACCTTACGTGTCAGAGAACCAATCAAAATGCAGCTACCAACAGAGTGGGTGTGAACCAGCTGCATATCATTAATTTTAATGACACCCTCCTCTTAAAATCTCAGAGGGGAACAATACGTTTGTTGACATGATACAGACAAACCTTGTTTTGTATCACACCGTTCTCTTAGAAAATGTACGTTTGGTTCCTGACACATTGAAAACAGTGGGTTACTTCCATCGTTACTATGGCAACTACAGTTCTGTTATCCCGAGGCCATGCTAGGGTTCTGTCATTTGTTGATACTGAATTCTCTTGGACACTGAATGTCTGTTCCTTGCCAGCAAAGATTAGCACAAAGGGTTATTATTAACACAGAAGGTTAATGATTATAGTCAGTCTGGAGCCAGGGTGGTCCAGGATGTCGACTCATCCTGACTTGGAGATTTAGCCCAGTGGGGTAGAAGAGATGTGTCTCTGAGGATGTTTTGTCTTTTGAGGGATGCTGGTTGGACGTTACATTCCCCCACTTGCGATTTACAACTTGGGTACCTTGTTGGTGAATCACAACTAACAGCGTCCTTGCTTTAGGAGTATTCCAAAGAGTCACAGTTGATAGTTCCAAAAATAAACAGGAAGTTGAGGGTATTCCACAAACTCCAGCTACAAGTACTTGGGTGTGCACCTGAACGACAACCTCAGCTGGAGCATCAACACCACCAGCCTGATGAAGAAAGCTCATCAGAGACTCTACTTCCTCAGGCGGCTGAGATGGAAGTTCAGTCGTCACCTCCTTCTACAGGGTGCAGTGGAGAGCATCCTGTGCTCCAGCATCATGGAGTGGCATGGAGGCTGCACAGCTGCAGAAAGAAAAGCTTTCAGGATGGGAAGAGAAACATCTTTAGCTTCAGAATAGAAGTCCACTTGTTTTGTTTTTTAACCTTCTTTTAGGTCAAAGTCCAGAAGACCTTTCTCTTCAACACTTGAACTTCTGCTTGGGTTTTGTTTCTAGTTTTATTTTTTACTAACATATTTCTGAAAATGAAAAGGATCAAATAGACGACCCACACAGCTGTTAATGAACACACTGAGATGAGAGACCAGTCTTTCCTCCGTCCTCTGGTTCTGGAGTCCAGGGGCCTCATGTATCAACCGTGCGTGCGCACAAAAACCTTGCGTACGGCACAATCCACGCAAAACCCCGTATGTATCAAAACTGAACTGAACGTGAATATGTGCGCATCCAAGTACATATCCACGCCAGCTCCTGAGCTGGCGTACGCACGTTTCTGTGGTTTTTGTTCCTTTGGCGACACTTACAGGTGATTCTGGAAACTGTACATGAAGGGGAAATAATGATTATTTCCACCCGAACACACATGATTGACAATTATTACATCCACATGGACGCAATTAGAATATAACCTGCAAAAAATATAATAAACAGAAAGACTGAATAGTTCTGCACAGCTTAAATTCTTGTTTTCTGTTCATTTTTAGCTGTTTTAGCAGTTGAAGAACGTGATGCATGATGGGACAAGACGACATTCCTCTGGGTATATTTAAATGAAAACAACGTTTTACTTTCTTTTAATTCATTCCAGATTTAAAGAACACAAGAAAACCATTTAAGAAAAAACCCACAAGAAGTCCTCTCTTTCCTTCATGTCATGTATTGTTTAATTTCATGTTGTCATTCTAAATAGTTTTCTTGTGTTCTCCTGGAATGTGCGTTATAAAATGATGTCATCATTATTATTATTATTATTATTATTATTAACTGTTCATGATGTGAAAATGATTAATATTCCCACCAAACACACGATTAACAAGTATTACATCCACATGACGCAAAAAAAAGGACGCGCAAAGTTGTGCCAAAAATAAATTTAACAGGAACGGATTCATTCAGCCTTACTGGAGGATATAATAAATAGTGTAACACGCAGAGCATTTATTTATAAACAGATATAATATTCTGATCTAGGATATGGCTTATCAGCCGTTTACAGAAATAATCATTTTTCAGTTTGGCACTGCTGCGCTCTGGAGCAACACAGGAGCCGTGCATCACGCGTGCACATGCAGAAGCGATCAAACTGTTCCCGAGCTTGAGGGAGCTGGCAGAACGATCTGGGCTGTGCCAGTCCAGTCCACACAAAGCCGATTCATGTCCAATGGAATGTCTCATCCATATGATTCCAAAGGCTGAGTGGTCGCGCTTTGGAGCGCGCGCGCACCCAGCTGGAGGGGATTCATAATCTGCGTTTATTGTAGATTTCTCCAAAATGACACGTGAAAGTACACCATATATAACTTGTAGGAGGGTAAAGCTTCACAGACAAACAGACTGCGCACAGGCTGCGGCGCGCAGCGTTTGGAGACTCCAACATCACGTCATGAAAACTCTCCACTGAGACGCACAGACTCGTTTCTTCATATCATCTATTAAATAAACAAAGATCTACCAAACATCTAAGTTCCTCTGTGTTTACAGTAATTATGGTAATAAACTCGTGCGCAAAGTTAATATTTTCACTCAGAATGAATGGATGAGCCGGTTGCGCACCAAAGCAGGGTGCGCGCACACACTAATACCGACACACAATCACTCGTTCTTTGCGTGATAAACACATTTTATTACTATTCTTACTTAGGATTATTTTCCTCACTCATATTATATTAAATTCATTATTTTCCTGAATCTAGAAATGATTTCTGATCGCGCAGGGATCAAACAAACATGTCCTTCACACATGCAGGAAGTAATTTGCATCTGTTTAACATATGTAAATGAAGGCGTGTCAGGGGAGGTGTCTCACGTGCGCTCAGTTCCACGTTGGTTGTGATGTACAAAAGGAATGTGCGTGGATTCCGGTGTACGCACAGTTTGATACATCTGGATTTTTTTGTGCGTACACACTTTTCTGGATTTGACCGTACGTCACTTTTCAGTAGGAAATCCACGCAAGTTTTTGATACATGAGGCCCCAGGAGAGAATTAGTTTCTACTTCCTGAACGTTTCTCCACTGCAGCCAGATGTTGGTCTGCTGAACATCTGCAGAAACAGGAGACATGTTTGTCCTCTCTTGTTCACTTCAGCTGTTCTGATGCTGGACACAATTATGCTGGACACAAAAGGCCTGGCAGTTCTTGAAATGATGCATGGCCCGCCACCTTTCATCTTTCTTTTAGACTAAGATCAGATCAAGTTTGAGTCAAACATGTAAAATAATAATTAATTAATTAATTTGTTTGTTTGCATTGTTTCAGTTCACCTCCTCACCAGTTTGTGGTGGTAATTCACCAAATTGTTGTTTGACAACCACCAGTGCCGTGTAACAGGGTTGTTGTCTGATGAATTTTATCAATATGCACCATATTTATAATATTTTTCTTGTTTTGCAGAAAAGTTTATCTAGTGGTTATTAGAAAAGTTTCTTTTAATCTTTGGGGAAAATGTTTAGATCTTGTTTTCCATGTAATCCAGGTTCCTTTTGTTTGTGTAGTGACGACGCCCCCTGGTGGTGGCTGCTGGTGCTGTGTACATAAACTTCATATGCTGCTTTGTCACTCTATTATAAATGTCAATGTCAGAACCTTCATTTTATTTTATAGATATACTTTTTATACTTTTATACTACAATGCAAAAACTCAGGACAGTATTACACTTTTATTATTTCATTTTATGCTTATGTTTATTATTATAATAATAATAATAATAATAATAATGAATTCAATTTATAATGCACTTTTCATTAATAAAAATCTCAAAGTGCTACAATGTGTAACAAGGTAAAGGTAAAAAATAAAACAAGTGATAAAATCAAATAAAATCAATAATAATATCGACTAAGATCAAAGATAAAATCATGTAGATTTAGGCTTGCTTAAAAAATAAATAAAATAAAACAAGTGATAAAATCAAGTAAAATCAATAAAGATAACAGCTAAGATCAAAGATAAAATCATGTGGAGGCAGAATAGGCTTGCTTAAAAAGAAAAGTCTTAATGCCGCTTTTAAAGTCAACCAGTGACTGTGGAGCTCTCAGGTCGTCAGGGAGGGAGTTCCACAGGCGGGGGGCAGCCACACAGAATGCTCGGTCTCCCATGGTCCTCAATTTGGTCCGAGGAATATGAAGTAAATTACTGTTCTGTGATCGTAGAGACCGGGTGGATGAATATGGTGCAAGAATGTCCTTTAGATAGTCAGGTGAAGTTCCGTGCAAGCATTGATGGGTAATGAGAGCAGTTTTATATTGAATTCTGTAGGTGACAGGAAGCCAATGGAGGTTATGGAGAATGGGTGTAATATGATCAAATTTGCGAACTCTCAACAGAATCCTAGCTGCACTGTTTTGAATATATTGAAGCTTCTGAATGTTTTTGCCAGGGATACCAATAAACAGGGAGTTGCAGTAGTCGAGCCTGGAGGAGACAAAGGCATGGACGAGTTTCTCAGCATCAGAAAAAGTCAGAGATGGGCGAAGTCTGGAGATGTTTCGAAGATGGAAGAAGCAGGTTTTAAACAGATGCTTAATGTGATTTTCAAATGTGAGATGAGAGTCCATTTTTATTCCAAGATTTGTAACAGAGGTGGAGAGGGGGATGTCTTGACCAGAGAAGGAGATTGTTGTTAAAGTTGATGCTTGTATCTGGTGAGGGGTGCCAATCAATATGGCCTCGGTCTTGGAGCAGTTCAGTTGAAGAAAGTTTTGATTCATCCATGCCTTTATTTCCTCCAGGCAGGCAGAGAGAGCAGTGAGAGCAGTGAGTGAAGATGGAGATAGGGATGATGATGATGCTCCAGTCCTGATGTAAAGTTGTGTGTCGTCGGCATAGCAGTGAAAGGAAATGTTGAACTGATTAATAATTTGACCCAAAGGCAGCATGTAAAGGGAAAACAGCAGGGGCCCCAGAACTGACCCCTGAGGTATACAGGAGACACCGACTGTCTGGGAAGTGGCATTGCCAAGACTGACACATTCCAGCCTATTGGAGAGGAAAGATCTGAACCAGTCCAGGACAGTGTCACAGAGACCGACCTCCACATGAAGACGGTGGAGGAGGATACTATGGTCCACAGTGTCGAAGGCTGCAGTGAGGTCAAGGAGGACAAGGATGGAGGGAGAACCAGTGTCAGCAGCCATGAGGACATCATTCGTTACTCTCAACAATGCAGTCTCAGTACTGTGAGCTGCTCTGAATCCAGACTGGAACTTCTCATACAGAGAGTGTTGCTGTAGGTGTTCCTGCAGCTGAGCAGCAACTGCTTTCTCCAGCACTTTGGACAGAAATGGGAGGTGGGAAATTGGCCGGTAATTTGAAAAAATGTCGGGATCCAAATTAGATTTTTTCAGAAGAGGCCTAATGATGGCAGTTTTTAGAGGCAGTGGAACATGACCAGATTGTAGAGACTTGTTTATTATTTGTGTGATTAATGGGCTAATTGCAGAGTGATTGGATTTTATGAGAGATGAGGGGAAGGGATCCAGGGCGCAGGATGAAGGCTTCATTTTCTTGAGGATGGTCTCCACCTCACTCTGAACAACTTCATCAAAGCTGCTCAGGGTCCCAGAAAGCAGACGGGTAGATGGCACACTAAGATCAGGGAGGTTGTGGAGCTGGGATCTGATAGTGTCAACTTTGTTTTTAAAAGATGAGAGGAACAGGTCGCATTTTTGAACAGAGACCTCATGAGTTTGTTTAATGGGATTAAGCAGATGAGTTATTGTGGTGAAGAGCTGTTTAGAGTTTCCAGGGCAGGTGTTGATGATGTTGGAATAATATTTGGAGCGTGCTTCTTTAAGAGAATAGGCGTACGCTTTCTGATGTTCTTTGTACGCTTGCTTATGTACCGAGAGACCAGATGATTTTACACGTCTCTCAATAGCACGGCCAGTTGCCTTCATCCTGCGCAGCTCACCAGTGTACCAGGGGGCTGAACGGGAGAAAGACACCAGTCTTGTCTTCAAGGGAGCATGTAGGTCCAGAAGCTCCTGGAGAGATTGGTTGTAATAATTCACAGAGTCATCTGCAGATGAGTGATTGACGGCGGTCAGGGCGTGAAGATCAGCAGACAAAACATCAGGGGAGATGTTTTTATAGTCACGGAACTGGATAGGTCGTTTTGGGTTAGAAGAAGGCGAAGTTGAAGGCACTTCCAGGGAGATGACCCTGTGGTCTGAGACACCCAGGTCATATACAGACAAGTTATTGATGAGTACAGTGTCTGTAATCACCAAATCCAGAGTATGCCCCCTGTTGTGCGTAGGGGCGTCCACATGTTGGGTGAGGTTGAGAGATTCCAAAAGAGACTTAAAATCTGTAGCCAGAGGGGAAGAGGAATTGTCCATGTGGATATTTAGATCGCCAAGAAAAATAGTTTTTACAGGGGAGGTGCAGAAAAAGGTGAGGAGGTCATGCATTTCTGAGTTAAATGAAACATGCGGTTTGGGAGGTCTATAAATCAATATAACGTTCATCAGGAGTGGGGCTTTGAAGTTGAAGGCCAAACATTCGAAAGAGGAAAAATTATGAGAAGACAGATGTGACAATTTTAAATTACTGCGGTAGATTACAGCCAGACCACCACCGCGGCCAGTGCAGCGGGCTCTCTGCAGATAATTGTATCCAGAGGGACAAGCTTCATTCAGAGAACTGAACACATCCAGTTGATGCCAAGTTTCTGTGAGGCACATGAGGTCCAGGTCCTTCTCCAGAATGTGGTCATGAATTAAACATGATTTGTTCGATAGTGATTGTACATTGAAAAGTTCTATTTTAATGCCAGTTGGTGTAGGAGCGTTTTGAACCGGTTTGAGCAAACTGAAGTCCACTCCACGTTTTCCTTGCCACTTTGGGCGCTGTGGACTACAAGGGACTACAGACGCAGCGTTCTGATGACGTAGTCGAGGTGCGACACGTCTCCCGCACGGAATTAATTCAGAGCGAGAGTAAATGGATTTCCTTCGCGAGCCTCTATGGATGTAACGAGGTCTACGCAGAAGTCCCAGTTGTTTGATGATGGGAACAGAAGGTGGAATGGAGCAGTTGTTAAGTCCAAGCAGCTGCGAAGCGGAATAGGTCAACATCACGGCAGCCAAACCGGGGGGAGCTAGCACAGAGCTAGCCGCTAACAGCAGACCCACGGCTCCGAGAGAAATAACCAAGAAGCAGTGAGATGTAACTCGGTTGAGCATCACTTGAAGAGGAGCACAGGAGAAAGTCCAGAACAGTCCAGATGACACAGGAGGTTGACAGAGGCAGCAGGTAAGCAAAACACAAAAACTGCAGTGACAGGAGGCAGACAGCCCAATATTCCGGTTAGGAAGTACTAACTAAGCTGTCCGTAAAGTCCTTATTAAAAAACCACTGAGCAAAATAAGTCCAGATAAATGTCCTAAAAAATGTCCAAAAAAATAGCAACAGTAAAATAACTATTTAGCGTGGAGAAGCGGCGACATCACGCCAGCGTCCTCTCCAGCTGTTTTAGTGTTTAAATGGTTACTGTTGCACCAAGGGACTGAGAGAAATGCAATTTCAATCGTGTGTATGTCCTGTACATATTGCAGTTTTGACAATAAAGTTGACTTTGACTTGACTTTGTTAAATATGTGGACATCACGTCAGTTTCTATCGCGAGATCTGGCAGCACTGTGGTGACGTCACCAGCTCGGCCTCTTGGTTTTCCTTCGTGTTGCAAGTAGCTACGTCTGGATTTAGCTCCGTGATTTATTTCAATTACTGATGAAAAAAGACTTCTCGTGAGTCAAATACTTTATTCTGTGATTTAGTTCCAAGCTGCTGCTGCCAGAGGCTTGTAACACTGCAGCTTCTTGTCTGTGGAGAGGAAGTTACTTCACTCTGTTAGCATGTGTAGCTGTTAGCATCTGTAGCTGTTAGCATGTGTAGCTGTTAGCGTCTGTAGCTGTTAACATCTGTAGCTGTTAACGTCTGTAGCTGTTAACATCTGTAGTTGTTAACGTCTGTAGCTGTTAACATCTGTAGCTGTTAACGTCTGTAGCTGTTAACATCTGTAGCTGTTAACGTCTGTAGCTGTTAACATCTGTAGCTGTTAACGTCTGTAGCTGTTAACATCTGTAGCTGTTAACATCTGTAGCTGTTAACATCTGTAGCTGTTAACGTCTGTAGCTGTTAACATCTGTAGTTGTTAACGTCTGTAGCTGTTAACATCTGTAGCTGTTAACATCTGTAGCTGTTAACATCTGTAGCTGTTAACATCTGTTGCTATTAACATCTGTAGCTGTTAACGTCTGTAGCTGTTAACATCTGTTGCTGTTAGCATCTGTAACTGTTAGCATGTGTGTGTAGCTGTTAGCAGCTGTAGCTGTTAGCATGTGTAGTTGTTAGCATGTGTAGCTGTTAATATATGTAGCTGTTAGCGGCTGTAGCTGTTAACATCTGTAGCTGTTAGCATGTGTAGCTGTTAGTATGTGTAGCTGTCGGCATCTGTAGCTGTTAGCATCTGTAGCTGTTAGCATCTGTAACTGTTAGCATCTGTAACTGTTAGCATGTTTAGCTGTTAGCAGCTGTAGCTGTTAGCATGTGTAGCTGTTAGCATGTGTAGCTGTTAGCAGCTGTAGTTGTTAACATCTGTAGCTGTTAGCATGTGTAGCTGTTAGCATGTGTAGCTGTTAGCAGAGAGACAGCAGGTGCTGTGTTAGCAGCTGTAGCTGTTAGCATGTGTAGCTGTTAGCATTTGTAGCTGTTAGCATGTGTAGCTGTTAGCATGTGTAGCTGTTAGCATGTGTAGTTGTTAGCATGTGTAGCTGTTAGCAGCTGTAGCTGTTAACGTGTGTAGCTGTTAGCATGTGTAGCTGTTAGCATGTGTAGCTGTTAGCAGCTGTAGCTGTTAGCATCTGTAGCTGTTAGCATGTGTAGCTGTTAGCATGTGTAGCTGTTAGCAGCTGTAGCTGTTAGCATGTGTAGCTGTTAGCATGTGTAGCTGTTAGCATGTGTAGCTGTTAGCATGTGTAGCTGTTAGCATGTGTAGCTGTTAGCATGTGTAGCTGTTAGCATGTGTAGCTGTTAGCATGTGTAGCTGTTAGCATGTGTAGCTGTTAGCATGTGTAGCTGTTAGCAGCTGTAGCTGTTAACTGTGTAGCTGTTAGCATGTGTAGCTGTTAGCAGCTACGTCTCGTTGTCTCGTGCTTGGATAATCTAGTCTCGTGACTGTGTGTGTGTTTTTCTGTGTAGGAGCAGGAGCTTCACGTCAGACCTCCACCAACCACATGTTTGTTCTCTAACAGGTATGGTTGTAATGTCTAGTAAAATAGGTCTTTTGCAGACACGTGACTTGTGCACTTCCGGTCGCCATGTTGGGGGGTGGGGTGGGGGGGGTTGCGCGGATACCAGTTCAGGTAAACAGAGTAAGTCCGTGGTAAACACAGTGATGAGAACGATAACATCTGCAAAATGGAAAGTAAATATAAAAATGAGAAGAAGCCACATAGAGATAAACTCAACGTGGAAGCCAGAGACCGTTAAATGGCGAAGTTAACACGAGGTAGCAGCTAAGGCATGGACGTCTGAACCAGGCCTACTTCCACCAACAACACATATGGACATTATTTGCTACCTTGTAAATGGTGTCAGTGCCTACACATGTGACGAATTTCGGAACTACAAGTCCTTGGAGGCTCATGGGCTGTTCACCAATGGTTGGGTGCAAGATTTATATTCATTTAAACCTGAAGGATACACCAACACCGTGGTCACAGCAAAGGTAAAACACCCTAAACATAACATCTTAGTCATCTTAGTCAAAGTTATACAAATGTTGTCACTTCACAGCTAGTTTAAAGACACAAGTTGTGTATGTGTGTATACACACACACACATTTATATATATATATGTGTGTGTGTATGTGTGTACACACACACACATATATATATATATATATGTGTGTGTGTGTGTGTATGTGTGTGCGCGTGTACAGTTTGTATGTGCATGTATATGGCCGTGGCGTAGTGGTAAGGGCAGTCGTCTCCCGATCCGAAAGTTGGCGGTTCGACTCCCGGGACCCGCACCATGTGTCGTTGTGTCCTTGGGCAAGACACTTAACCCTGAGTTGCTCCCGGTAGGACTGGAAAGCACCTTGCATGGTAGTCTGCCGCCACCGGTTTATGAATGTGTGTAGCATTCAATATATGTGTAGCACTTTGAGATTTTCAGTAATGAAAAGTGCGTTATAAATTGAATTTATTATTATTATTATTATTATATATTTTGTAAATACACATATTTACACATATCTATACACATCTTAATTTATGTGAGTTTTGTGTGTCTGCATAAACATATATATATACCTGTAATCCATACTTTAACTATAAATCCAAGCAAATACACATACATTTTCACAAATATGTGAGGTTAGAATGAGTGGAGGTTGTGCATCTCAGTCAGAACATGAATTTATACCCCAAAGCAACACATTAATCTTAATATATTGTATATGCTGTTTGAACAGTTTACTCTGAAGTCTGTATTACAAGTAATTTTTACTCAATTTTGTGTCTTTTTTTTTAGGTGATGCACTCCCAACACTTGCGAGAAGCACCACTCAAGCCTTGGGCCATCCTAAATTCATCTGGGGCTATATTGTGTGCTCATTGCACCTGTATGGCGGGCTTAGGAGAGTCATGCACACATGTCGCTGCTATGCTGTTTAAGTTGGAGGTAGTTGTCAGATGCAGAGAGACAGTGACAGTGACAGGCAGACCTGCATACAGGATGATTCCAGGCAATCTCTCTAAAGTGGAACCAGAACCAGGATATAAAATTGACTTTACAAGTTCAAAAGCAAAGCGCAAAGCTCTGAACCAAATTGTGAAAGAAGGATCTGTAGCATCACCTGGTATCAGGACTACATGGACAAGGGCAGCTGGGACTGTGTCAAAGGAGCAGCTGGACTCCTTTTTCAGTGCAATTCACGAGGCAACACCACAAGCTGCTGTGCTGTCCTGTTTGCCTGAATATTCTGCAGAATTTGTTGACCATGTTTGTTTGTTTGTTTGTTTGTTTATTTTATTCATTTCATTTCCATTAAAACAATACAACTTGTGGACCATGTGGAACCATTCACTGTGCCACGTTCCCTTCACTCTCTGTGGGATGCTACAATGGACGGCAAGGACATATCAGATTTGCGCACGCACTGCAAATCACTTTCTGGTAGTGTCTCAGTTTCCAACGAGCAGGCTGAGTACATTGAAAGGACAACAAGACAGCAAAACCGATCTTTAACCTGGCAACACCATCGGGCTGGGAGGGTTACAGCATCCAACATGCATTCAGTTTATGTGACAAACTTGGACAAACCTTCACAGTCTGTAATAAAAGCAGTGTGCTACCACAACACAACAAGCATGTGTAGTGCTACTGCATGGGGGGAAAAAAACGAGGACACTGCCCGTGAAATGTA
>JBBPBX010016185.1:0-34101 GCA_038048925.1 Garcialebias charrua | reverse complement strand
GGGGGGGAACGAGGACACTGCCCATGAAATGTACAGATTGCAGTGTTTGATTGTTCTTCATGCACCAGTAAAATGTGATGGACATACTTAGCTTAATAAAGATGGCTTTAACAAAAGAGAAGCTTTTGTAATTTTATTTTTATGCCAGAAATATTTAATATGTTAAATTTTTTAAACCTTTGTTTAGCATCACAAAAGGTTACAATTAAGACCCACCAAAAATTAGATATGTGGATGTAAATAATCTTATGACAACAGTTGAACCTTTTGTGTTTATTTTATTTCATTTTGTCATAGTGGGGCTAAGATGGTGTAGAGGCAGGGCAGCCGACTTGGGACCCGAAAGACCCAGGTTCAAACCCCGGTCACTGCATACCTTGTGGTGTGTATGAGCAGCACACCTCATCCCCAAATTGCTCCCCGGGCGCTTTCTATAGCTGCCCACTGCCCCACCTGGTGGTGATTGGGTTAAATGCAGAGACAGATTTCGTCTTGAATGGAAACATACACAGATGACAAAATGTGACATTATTATTATTATTATAAATGCCTTTTGTAAAAGCAGGGAGTTTCACCTCAGCACACAACATGCCAACATGTTCCTGCATATCAAAACCAAAGACTGCACAAACTCATGTGGCATAACTTTACGCAATGTGTCTCTGTCTGGCCACACAATAGAAGGTTGCAGGATTTTATATAATTTGACACAATTTGTGACCGTCCCCTGTTCAGCAATCTGTTGAGATTCATCAGTCAGATCTGAAACACATTCCAGCTGAACCTCAGCCTCCTCCAGGACATGATGGCCACAAACGTCTTCATCCTGCTGCGCCACTAACTCAGCTTCCTGTGATGTGCTGTTACGTTGCTGGTCTCGTTTACGTCGTCTTGCACAGTGTGCCACGTCAGTCGGTTTAACCTCAGTGTGACCCAGACGTAGAGATGGAGCCCAGTCCGCATCACTTTCCATCATCTCATAAGCTGGCTGACCTGCAATCACATAGAGATGACAGATAAATGACAGGTGACAGCTGTGATATGTCAAGACAGATCTTAAAGCTCCACTGACATCATCTTACAAATTTGCATAAAATGATAGAAGATATATAATAATAAAAATGGACTCTCATCTTACATTTGAAAATCACATTAAGCTTCTGTTTAAAACTTGCTTCTTCCATCTTCGAAACATCTCCAGACTTCGCCCATCTCTGACTTTTTCCGATGCTGAGAAGCTCGTCCATGCTTTTGTCTCCTCCAGGCTCGACTACTGCAACTCCCTGTTTATTGGAATCCCTGGTAAATACCTTCAGAAGCTTCAATATATTCAAAACAGTGCAGCAAGGATTTTGTTGAGAGTTCGTAAATTTGAACATATTACACCCATTCTCCATAACCTTCATTGGCTTCCTGTCACCTACAGAATTCAGTACAAAACTGCTCTCATTACACATCAATGCTTACACGGAACTTCACCAGATTATCTAAAGGACATTCTTGCACCATACTCATCCACCCGGTCTCTACGGTCACAGAACAGTCATCTACTTCACATTCCGAGAACCAAATTAAGGACCATGGGAGACCGGGCTTTCAGTGTGGCTGCCCCCCGCCTGTGGAACTCTCTTCCTGACTGCCTAAGAGCTCCACAGTCACTGGTTGACTTTAAGAGCGGCTTGAAGACCTTTCTTTTTAACCAAGCATACTCTGCCTCCTCATGATTCTATCTTTGATCTTAGTTGATACTGTTATTGATTTTACTTGTTTTATTACTTGTTTTATTGACATTTAATTCTGTTGCACTTTGTAGCACTTTGAGATTTTCATTAATGAAAAGTGCGTTATAAATTGAAATTATTATTATTACTGTATTATTATTAAACTAAAACAAACTAAAACTCTAGCAAACAACTTACAGCAAGCAACAACAAATATTAAATATGTACGGTAGATGTATTTATCTATTCTCACCCGATCTATCCAAAACAAAAGGCTTTAAGAAAAAAATGAAAATAATAATACCACACGGTATGTCGTGACCGGGGATCAAACCTGGGTCTGTCGGACCCCAAACCCGCTCCTACACCACTGCCCCAACTTGGCATTTATGCATTACTCGTCCATCGCACAATAAGAAAACAAATACGACCAAACAGTTTCGATGAAGTGGAAAGTATTCATACAATACATAAGTTGAAATATACAAATAATTAGTGCCATTCCGAACACTGTAATGTGCTTTGCTGCAGAGCTTTTCCGGAGTGCAATGTACCACTTCCATATAAGGTATGAACTGCAGCGAGGACCTTCTCATCTCTGCAGGGGATTGGCTCTGCTTGAACCACTTTTGTGACGTCAGAGTGAACAAGACACGTCAGAGTGAACAGTCCTTGACCAATAAGAAAATTAAGCTGCAATTCCTCTGTTCAACCCATTACCGTAAACACGTTTTTAGACCAGATATTGCCGATTTAAACAAATACGCACAAAAACATGAAAATTAACACAGACATAGTGCTATACAACATTTTACACACATTCTAGGGAGTTTATCAGATTTAAAAAAGTTAATTTGGAGTTTAGTTCCTCTTTAAGCATTTCCAAAATCTGGATATTAATTCGAGGAATTACCTCTTTAAACAGTCTGGTTGCCGGGATGGGATCTAGCAGACGTTGATGGTTTGGATGAAGCTATTCAGAGAACAGGACAAAAACAATCCGAACATAAATCAAGTTCTAGTGACATTTTTAAAGTTGCCTCATCTGATAGGAAACCAGAGGAAACAGTAGGAAAGATGGTTTTAATTTTCTCTCTAATTGAAATAATTTATTTATAAAGAATCTCATGAAGTCATCACAGCTGTAGGAATACCCGGCTCAACAGAGACTGGACTATTCATTAGTCTAGCTTTAGTACTGAACAGAAACCTGGGGTTGTTTTTAGTCTCATCTATTAAAAATGAATAATATACAGTTCTAGCTTTACGGAAAGCTTTTTTATAAGTTAGCAGACTATCTCTCTGAATGAAAAAAATATTTTCCATGTTAGTGGACTGCGCTCTTTTCAGCTTTCTAGATGCCTGTTTTTAAGTACGTGACTCAGAATTGAACCAAGGAGCTAATCTCTGATTGATTACCTTCTTTTTCAGAAGAGCAATTTTATCAAGTGAAGTTTTCATTGAAGTTGTAAATTTATCAACCAGATGATCTAAGTGACTGTTCTGTACTGCATTACTCTACAAGATGGACGAAAACAACAATGAAAGAGATTCTTTAAATTTGGTTACAGCGTTTTCTGGTGAACACCTGCTAAGATGAAATTTACTCTCAGTGGCTGAGTAGTCATTTAATGTAAACTCAAAGGTTGTTAAAAAAGGATCAGACAGAACAAGATTTCTGGTCTCAACATTTCCTGGTCTCTGATGGGACAGATGGACAGAGAGTCTCTGGTCTCTGTGGAGACAGTTGGCAGAGAAGCTCTGAGAATAATAAAAGGTTCTGTTGAGGGATCATCTGGATCATCTGTGATTTTAGTGGTTCCAGTGTTCCTGAGGTTCTGATGGGGTTCTTTTTGCTTGTTTGTTTGTTTGTTTTAAGGATCCAGTAGCCTGGTTAAAACCAGACCCTTGTCCTTCACTTCGCTTCGTACTAGGGTCTGGACTTTCTCTATAGAGAACCGATTCTTGCTGGAGGTGTGGCCTCTGCTGAGGTTACCCAATCGTTAACGTTTGGCCGTGACGTATGTTGCAGCTCCGCGCAACATACGTTAGCCTGTCCAGTCCAGTTAGCCTGGCGAGGGCTGTTCAGATAAACAGTGGATATTTTTTCTGCTACCAGTGTGTAATTATATGTCTTTAATTTACTGACTGTTGGCCTGGATGAAACATTTGAGATAAAATTCGATTTTTTATAATTTATTTTCGTAGCGCCCCCGAGGCTGAAAAAGTCAAACCGAAACAATTTAAATCTAGCAGATTTGACCATTTTGTGAATTGATTTAGGAACTGTTAAGCTCAGGAACACTTCTGGTATAACGTCAGCTAAGAATTTTATTTTTTTTTCAGCAAAGAAATAATAGTTTTTTTACGTGTTTTATTGTAAATTACTTCGTGCAGGCAGCCATTTTAAGCAGGGCAAACTGACGACGTCAGTCGACGTCGTTCAAAACTCCGCCTTCTGTTCTCTGATTGCTGGGTTGCAGTCACGTGACCCGGAAGTGGCGCGAAATTCAGATGGGGGGCAGGAAGTGATTTTCCCCAGTTCAAAACACAGCAGAATGGATTACAGCAAGTATGCCAATGCCCTAAATAGACTGGCGAGGACGAGTTTTGGGTTAACCATTTAGGATCAAAAGAAGCTTTAAATGGTTGTCGACTTGTTTCTGCCCGGGTGAGTAGTGAGTTGCATTATTTATTTAGTAATTAGCCTATGCTAACTATGCTATCGCTAATGCTAACAACATGTTTAGTTAGCCCCCTGTTATTTCTATGTGCGTGGATCTACTTACAAATAATATATTTAGCTTCTGTAAAGCCAAATTCGTGCTGGAGTTGTATGTGTTAACGTTGAGTCATATGCATTTCTACATTGTAGGTCAACCATTCTCAGAGATCTACAGTAACTCCATTAAAAACATGGTTTGTGGCTAAAGTGGGGAAGTAGTCACAGCCCACTGTGACTGTATGGCTGGGTAAGTTATATTTATTTGTATTTAGCTTTTATTGTTTTGTTTTGCTATTAGCATGAATGTCCCACTACGTAAAAATTATATTTTCTATCCAGGACTCATCTCAGTGGGGATTTAATGGCTAAATACTAGTAGGCCTACTGTTATTCATTTTCTTGCATATTTTTTCAGACTGTCAGAATCTTGCTCCCATGTAGGAGCAGTTCTTTTTGCAACAGAAGCTGGGGTGAAAATGAAGAAAAGTGCTTCATGTACCACAGAAAAGTGTAAATGGTTAATGCCATCACACATTAAAAAGGTAAGTTAATGTACTGAAAATATTATGATTTTTTTTGTTTTGTTAATATCATCAAGGTGATCGTATCTTCTTTGTAACTTCAGATACCAGCTGCACCTGTTGCCAATATTGATTTTGCATCAGCAAGATCAAAGAAGAATAAATTAGATGATGCCATTGCAGGGGGGACAAGTAAGCAAGTTTGTCAACTGGTTATATTCCTCAAAGAAAAATTATGTGTGAAACACATGCATTATTTGTATGAATTTTAGTTCCTATAATATACATATAATATATATAATTTTCTACTCAAATCTTTGTTTGCATATTTCACAACATGTAGCTGTAGTTTTGGGGATGGTCTTGCCGTTTGTGGGATGTTGCCTTGTTTCCAGTTAAAAATGTGTGACCTTTCCATCACCTTTTAAAACTGTCCAGATTAATACATTCTTACCTGTGGAACACACCTGGTTGACAGAGACATAAATATAGTCTCATTTTCTAACATTAGTGTTGGATAGTGAAATGAGTGAAACACAATCTTTAAAAAAGTATCATAATGAAATGTTTTGGAGACTACCGTATTTATTTTTCATGTCTAAGTTTCATTGTCTTGTCCTTCAGTGCCCACAGAGCAAACAGCATGAAGTCAGTCTGAGGATGTGTGCTGGACAGCCTGGTTTTTGTCTCGTCAAGGTTGGAGATTCTGTACAACTGGATAGGAACCATCCTTATTACCATCAGGTCCAGGCTCAGATTCACATTGTGGATGTACAATATTGTGATTTTGTAGTATGGAGTGAAAATGATATTTATGTGGAAAGAATTCTGCCAGATGACCAGCTGTGGGAAACAGCAGTTCCCAAAATTCAGCACTATTTTACACATTGCATCCTACCTGAAATCCTGGGACAGAAATTCACACGTGACTAACCAATCTAAGAATCAAGAATGTTATTTGGAGTAGTTGATGAAAGGAGTTTGAAAAGTTTATACTAATTTAAACAGTTGCTCTTTTTTTCCCCAAAAACATTTGTCACTACCATAACATGTTTCAGCTACACCTGTAGCAAGCACTCTGCAGAAGGGTCATGTGATGTTGTAACATGCCATGACACCTGTTTTTTTCCAATTGAAAAGTTAAGTATGTTAAATCGAATATATTTAAATCAATATGAAATTAGCTTGTGAATTTCAAAGGTGTTCTAATATGTTAAATAACGGCACATACAAATGTCATAAGTCACAAATGTTGCAAAATGAGTCTACTTCAGAAAAATGTTTTTATTTCAATAGCAAAACTCATGTAATTTTAACTGACCAATATTCACAAAGATTGGTTATGGAGTTCATTGAATAAATTAAAAATATTCAACCTTATTGGGTAAATTTTTTGTCTTCTTCCTGAATAATTAACATGTACAAATATGGTCTGTAACAGTATTAGTAATTTAATTTACTTTTGATTTACTTCAAATGATAAATACATGTATAATAATTTAAACTTAAAATATTTGTTCCAAAACGAACAGGGATTTTTCGGAACATTACTCCAGAGGGACAACAGATTCTGAGATGTTGGACAGTGCACAGCAAATTACAGCAATTTTGTCAACCAATGCTTGTGAGTCAGTGGATTTGACAGCCATGTGCTCTTGCTAAAGAATTGGTAGGCTTTTCAATAAATACTTCAAAACAGTCCAGTATTACTGCAACCTTAAGTCCAAAGGCCTTTCTGAATGACATGGGCATATTGAATTACTTGTCGCTCAGGCCACTCTATTAAGAATTCTAATCTTTCATGGAGAACATGAATCATTCTAAAACAAATTCGAGACACAGTGGCTTTTGACACATTAAATCTATAGGCAAGGTCTTGAAGCTGCAGATTTAATCTGAGACGCATAAGTATCATAATAAATTGCTCAAATTTGGAGAGTGCTGACAGTGATGACATGCTGATGTAAGGTTCACAGAGCTGAAAAATTTGCATCAAAACTAAAAAGTTGGGCAGTCCCGTATAAAACTTTGTTTTCTCGTTGTTCTGGAAGGTTTCAGGAGTAAATTTAGTCACTGAGACTTTTTCCTTAAGGTCGCAGATCTCAGTTGTGTAGCCTTTCACTGCATCCTCCAGCTTTGTGAGGTCAACCATGCTTAGATCCGTCTGGTATTCTGCATCTGCAAATATTTAATTATTAAAAATTACGTTCAGCAAATTCAATAAATAAATAAATAGTATTTTTATTTATTATTATTTTACCTTTGAATCGTTCATTTTCAGGGGCTGGTAAGCTTTCTTCACAGAGCTCATCTTCCAGACTGTTGGCCTCCTCCTCAGTGGCAGTGCAGAGAAGCTTCCGGGCCTTAGCTCTTTCCCCACGTCGGAGGGATGCTTCTGTCCAGGCCTCTGTTACTTCTTTGGTACCCCAGGTTAACAGTAGGGGCCCAGTCTTGGGAATGTACATCACCTGCTGCACTCGGACAACCTAAATATAAGACGCCACTTTAAAGTCAAACACGTAAATGCCTTTCCTAGCACTAAGCTAACCGCTAACAACATTAGCATTCTAATCGGATTTTTTCTGGGAACAACCAAGTGTTGAACCACTACACAAGCTAGGGCATAACATATCTTACCTGTCTTTCTAGTAACTGTCCAATAAAATATCTGAAAAAATGATTTAAATGATACTATCCTTACCTGTTACAAAGTGGTCGCTGCTACAGAAGGAAACGGCTGTGTTTACTTCCGGACCCCCAACTGCATTCTGTGACGTCACTGCTATGTCATCTGCAACCCAGCAATTACATGTACAGTTCCTGTGGGGAGGCTACAAACATTCTCAAAGGTTTGCCAACAGAGGTGCGAGGCTTATTCACTGAAATTGAAACTTTGGTGAGGTTACTCCTTGTAGTACCAATCTCGTCCTCTGAAGCAGAGAGGAGCTTTAGTGCTCTTAGGGCCAGTTTACACGGCGCGTATTTTGAGTGTAACCGCTACTTTCTCTTTGCGACTTTGCTTATCGCCTACACGACGCTGCTGGCCCCCCTCTTTGACTCCGATACTTTCCTGATCCTGCTCTCAAGGTGGAAGTTTTTCGCTGACCCCCCGCTGATAATGTAAACATCTCCCGTGGAGCTTTTGTGTCAACCACATGCGCGCAGCCCGCATGCGCGGACAGTCTGACATTTCACGTGTCACGCTGCAAAATATAACAGTTTAACAATAATAAACAGTATTTATGTTGGCGTGGGAGATGTAAATTTATCTGAACTACAGTATCTATCTGGACTCGTTACATTTTTTAAACAGTGCGTAACGTGCTGTGAAAATGAAGACACCAGGTTTATTTTTTATTTATTTATTTATTCAGCACCACAAAGTTTACAACACAAACACTGAGAATTAAACTGAACACACTATTAAAACACGTGAACCGAACTGTAACTACGTTAATGAACTGGACTCTTGCTGTGTGTTCATCTGGACCCATCAGAACCTCAGAACCATCAGCCTGTTGGAACGACAGCTTCTCCACCTGGCAGAAATAAATAAATAAATAAATAAAAAACTCCGTTGTTGTGTGATCAAAGTAAACACAAGCAAACATTATATTAAGAACGTTGATTTACCTGCTGTAAGTCAGCTGTTTATCACAGAGGAAAGTCAGACCTCATCGTCACTCGGTTCTGGTCCACAGTCCACTCAGCGTCTGGTGTGCAGCTTGTTAGATGAAGAGAGTCCCGCTTGGTGTCAAATCTGTCGACTCTTATCCAAAATCCAGCTTTAACTTGTTGTTAACTTGTTGTTAGCTCAACTTTTAGCACAAAAGAAAGTAGCAGACTGCCAGCAGAGTAAGGCAGCACGCATGCGCAGTGGGTGAAGGTTCAGCAGCACGCATGCGCAGTGGGTGTAAGGGGGGGTGGCATGAGGGAGGGAGGAGATTCGAGCAGATCCGTGTCAACGCAAAACTTTTAAACTAATTAACATGCCCATAAGTTCCGTTTCCCCCACACAGTGTCCGTGTAAACAGGGCGATTAAAGACTTGGTTATGCTCAACCAGCGGCGGCCGCCACTAGAGGGCGCTAGGGGCGCCGCCCCTCTGGAACCTGCAGGTCTTCACCATTTGAAGATTTAATTTTTTTTTATAAAAATGAAATAATAAAATAAAAATATTTTGAAATGTATGCATATATGTTTTTAGTTGTGTAGGATAAATATTTTATGAGTAATGATGTTTGTTTCAAAAAACGTTTTCTGATTGTGACGTACTTCCGGTTCCCCGCTGGGCGCCGCTAACGGCTTTTCCATTGAATCTAATTATAAACTAGCGCTAAGCGCATGCGCAGTTTATGTCCCATCTGTCCAAAACTATTGGACTGTACAGGTCGCATTTTCCGTCGCCCGGAGGCTTGGACTCGTCTCGTGTATCGCTGCGGTTCGTGTGTTTCCGGTTCGACTGCCGAGGAGGAGGGCCGGAGTGGGGGACCATCTCTGTACACAGTCAGAGCTGATCACACGCAACTAGCGACGTTGAACAGCAGTAATTATTAATGGTGCCTTTCTACACAGGTAAGCAAGTAATATTAAGTGAGTTTAATGAATCGCTACATGAGCAAAGTTTGAGCTGATCTCTGTGTGCGTGACGTGGTGTGTTGTGCTGCGGTCAGTCAACTAGTTGTGCTTATCTGTGGTGTACTGTACAACATTATAAAAGTTGCTAGTTATAACTTATAAACCCGAATGTCTGAAGACGACTCCTGTCTGTCCATCTTCAGCTCATGTCATGAACTGTTTTACTCCTCAGTGTCTGTGTTAAAGGTTCAGTATGTAACATTTTTTATAAACATATTTCTTCACTCTGCCACATCTCCTGACAGTAGCTACAAGACAGATGCTTAAACTGCTAAGCTTCAGCAAAAAGAGGAAAATATTGATGAGTAGCAAAACACTAAAAGTAGCAATTTTTTTGCTGAAAGTATCAAAATGCTAGTTAAAAGCAGTGGTGGAGGAGAAAGTACTCAAACACTGTACTTAAGTAAAAGTACAAATAAACAGACAAAAATGTACTCTAGTGTAAGTAGAAGTACCACATTAATGTTTTTACTTAAGTAAAAGTAAAGAAGTATTTGCTTTTAAAAATACTTAAAGTATTAAAGTAAAAGTACTTGCTGAATGTATTACCTAATGCAATGGCCTACAGTATCATTAAGTGTGCGTACTGTATGTATATTTTCTGTAATACTTTAAAAGTGTTGTTCCAGTTTAAAGAACAATGCTGCAGATAGTGCATGATTTTATTGTGTGACACCGTTCACACTTGGGCTTGTGATTCTGTGTGCGTCAGAATTTCAGGGATGACCTGCAGGTTAAATGTCATTAAATAAAATAAGAAAGAGGAATGATTATACCTCTGAATTTTTTTATTTAACACAAAATAAAACCAGTAAAAACATTGAAGTAAAAGTTGTCTGATGAAAAAAGGAGCATTAGACCTAACAAAGGAATAGACATTGATCACTTCAACTCCAGTTTGTCATCAACTCTGATTAAAATACTGTCTAGTCAACCTTGTAATGGGTCAATAGTGAACAATATTTTAACTTCCTGACACCATTTGCAAAACTTGGACCCAAGTGTTGAGTCATTTGGAAACATCTCTTGTCTCCTAACGTCCCATGAACTGACACATTTTAATATTGCAGCAAGAATTTATTGTTCAAGTTCAGAAGATTATTTTTTTGTCCAGTCTGTCTCTTTTGGGAGAGAGAATCTGTCCTGCTGTACTGAATAGTCTTTCAATAATCTTTCAATATTTTTTTTAATAAGGCCATGGGTGGTGTTCTGGCTGATTCTCCACAGTGGAATCCATTGTGGGTGTGTTGGCGATGCTGTGGGTGCGAGGACTGGAAACACAACAAAAAAACAAGGTAAGTGTCTCTCAAAGTACTGTACTGTACTCACAAACTGGCTAGAAGCATAAATACCATGAGTAGGCATCAATGCTCCAGCGAAGAGTAGGACTTGACTGCAGGTATAGGTGGAGCTCATCAGGTGGATCACAGTAAAATAGATCATTTTTCTTCCCCATAAATCAGTTATTTAAAATCTAATCTGGAATCATTCCTCCTTGTTAGACTTCAGTTGACCTGTTTAAGTTGGGCCCAAATTTGTTATTATCTTTTGATTTATTTTTCATTGAAATTTTATTCTTTGTTAGTTTATTTTTGGAACTATTAAATTGAATTATTTGGTGGATTTTTGAACACCTTTGTCCTTATTTAAGTCTGGACCCTCACAATTCTATTTATATTATGAACTTGTATTACTAAAATAATTATAACAGAATATGATAGAAGTTGTCCAAAAATTGAAAAGTGGAAGCAGAACACTCCCATTCTCTTTTCACACTGATGCCTCAAACAAGGTGAAGATGAACCATGTTTTATTAATGATAGTGTTATACAAATGGATACACCTGATATATACAAATAAAAACATGAACAAACGTACTTTACAGTATACAAACATAATTATGCATACTTCTACACATGCTTAAAAATTTTTATGGCGCCCCCCCCATAAAAAAAATCACCAGCCGCCACTGTGCTCAACTATGACACAGCAGAGGCTGAACCATGTTGCAGTGTGTCACATCCATCAGGACAAATTGGACAGCTTAACTAAGAAGTCAGTGTGCACACAGTTTATTTATTTTACACCAAGACACAAACAGGTGTTTGGTGCTTTTGTTTGAAAGCCCAAAAACAGCTACAGGCTGATACCAAAGATGAGCAGTATTTACATGGTTTTGTTTGTTTAGAGTCAAAGTGTAATATGCTTTTCAGTTTGCCACACTGTATTCTTTGATGTAGACTGTTGTCATGAATTGTGCACAAGACTTTTGCTGTATATAGTTTATTGGTGTCAATACAGTGGTGAAAAAAAATTAATCTTTTGTGTTTTTGACTTTCTTTCATAGATAATTGCTGCACTCACAAAATCAAATGATTTGAAACTGCCATAGTCTTGCAAGTGCTTTAACACAGTTGAAATGAACTGGTTAAATACACAGCTGTAACTCTCTTGTTTTTAAGTAACTTTAATATGATTTCAATTTACACAATATGAACATTTAAGCATAATTGCTGAAGATAACATACAGGGATTTACTCTGCTCTTTATGGCTGTATTTGAATCATTTGTTGTAATTTTTCCTAGTTAAACTGTAGTGAACCAGGTAAATACATACTCTTTGAAAATTGTGAAATTAAGGTTTGTTATATAATAAATCTTAAAAATGTAAAATATGTGTTATGGCTGGAAAAAAATGCAGTAAAATTGTGAGTTTTTTTCTTACTTGTTGAACCTATGTGGAACAAAAAAGGAGCAGAATAAATACCGGTACAGAGAAAACAGGAAAGTTAAAGGTCCACCGACATGATTTTTTTACTATTCATAAAATTGCTCAAAATATATATATTTTATCATTTAAATATGTTTTATGCAAACAAAATGATAAATCACTTTAATTTTGCTTTAAAAGTGATTTTGAACTTCAAGCCGTGTTTAATCATGGGAAATCCAATTACACACAAACGCACCATCTGTGACGTAACACTGGGCAGAGAGCTCTGGTCTCTTTAATAGCGGACCATTTAAAACCCGACAAATTTAGCAATCTGTGAAGATTTGAGTTATTTGTCTTCATTTTGGGAAGCAGAAAATAGTTTGGGTGATGGAACAAGAAACAACAGGATCTAATTTAGGTCTGATGCTGTATCAGACTTACCTTCATGTCGAGCTGCTCATACCTACGCACTGTGACAAGCCCAGAGCTCTGCCCGGTGTGACATCACAGATGGTGCGTTCGGGTGTAATCAGATTTCCCATGATTAAACACGGCTTGAAGTTCAAAATCACCTTTAAAGCAAAATTAAAGTGATTTATCATTTAGTTTGCATAAAGGAACATATTTAAATGATAAAATATATATATTTTGAGCAATTTTATGAATAGTAAAAAAATCATGTCGGTGGACCTTTAAGTTAATCACAGTAAAAGCATTAGGCCTACAACATATTTTAACCCTAAAATATCCTGAATCATTTAAAAAAAGTAATTTATGCGATAAATAAATAGGTAGAGAGCATAAGCCCTCCAATGTTAGACCTAAAGTTACGCCCTGGCTAGCGCCCTCTATTGACCAGCCACCACTGAGAGATTGTTTTGACTTTTAGATATAAAGGAAGAGAAGCTTTGAAAAAAGAACCCATCCAGAAAAAAGGTGATTGATCTCCACATGCTGTGGGCTTCACAGCATGTCATACATGTTTCTGTCTGTGTTAAAGCTACTGTAGAATGTCTGACGTCACCCTGAGAACAATGAGGTGGCTTTCCTCTTTCACCCCGTTTCCCCTCACCAGGCAGGCTGATGACAAACAGAGGAATGCAGCCGATTCTGGAGGACTGGTTGGAATGATTCATCCCCTCACTCTTTATTTCTGCCTGCCACTGTTATAGCAGGCATGTCATTAGAGACAAACAGGGAAGATTCTGGATGCATGAAAGAAGGAAAAAGCACGGTAGCAGTAACAGTTTTTCACAAGTACAGTAATACTCTATCTGTAGGGGTTGGGATACACACTGTGAACTGGTGCAGTGGACACACTCTGTTGCACTGTAGTAATTCATCTGGTGACAGGTTTTACTCACACCGTTGAAAATAATTAGTGCAGAGCAGTGGTCTGCATGAAAGACGTTCACTGACCACACCAACAGAACTATTTCCACTAGCACCCTTCCATCGTAATGCGTCACAGTACTCGAGGAATGAAAACGTTTGGTGGCTGCAGAACAAAAACACAGGTTACAAAACCCTTTAGGTAAAAAAAAATTAATAAATAAATGAACCGGTTCTTTTTCATTTTCACGAGTTATGCATCTGGTTACCAAAGAGCCGCTGGGCTGTGGCTGTCGGTCTTAAGCTGCAAACAGAAGTTTGTCAGTAGGTTTCAAAAATGTCTCAAAGCAATCAGATGTGTTCTCAATCTATTCACAGGTCATGGGGTCTTTCTCTTGTCTCAAAGAAATTTTAAACGTATTTGAGAAATTTGCAAAACAAATTCTCTCAGAATAGCCTTTGTCATTGTGAGTGTTGTAAATCCATCTCAAACATGTCTCAAAACGATCTCAAACCTGTTTTGAAACGGACTCCGTGTAGTATCCACAAGTTGGAAAGTGTGCAACAAACGCGAAACAATACAGGTGGTCCCCGACTTACGACGTCATCGACATACGAGGTTCCGGACTTACGAGCTGACTAACGAACAGTAAAGTTGTACAGAACATACAGAAATTACAGCACTGGTTTGTGTTTTTAGATGAAAGTGTGTTAGCTAACCGTTTGTAAACAAGTTTCTGAGCATGTTTATGAACTAGTATGTATGTTTGAGTTGAAAAATGGGTGTTCTTAGTAGCGCTAGCATACATTTTCCGACTTACGACCGAAAATCCGGACTTACGAGCAACACGTGTTTCGGGTTCCGACATACGAATTTTCGTCTTACGAGCACCTCGTACGAACGGAACTCGCTCGTATGTCAGGGACCACCTGTATTGGGTTTGCTGACTTATGACTTTCCTCTGTTTCCTTTGTGCTTGCTCAGGATGGGAGACTGATGAAGGGAAGATTCAACACAATCTACCTTAGATACTGTAGATAACTTTTACTAAGGTGCTTTTTCATCTATGTGAATGTTTCTGTTCAGTGCACTGAGATGACTTTGTGACTTGGCTCTGTACAAATAAATTGAATTGAACTGAACAACCCTGGAACCACCGAGACCCAAGCCTACCATGAACTGGAAACTGCTGGAACAACAGCACTGTGTCCACAATGAATAGAATTTGTCGCCACAAACTGAGCCACAGTATCAAGAAGTACTGTATGTTTAGAGGAGTCAAGATGAGGATATCCAACGTCAGTACACTGTACCAACTGTCAAGCGCCTTTGACACGGTGGACCATCAGGTCTTCCTGTCTCGCCTGGAAAACTGGGTGGGCATCCAGGGTGTCGCTCTAGAATGGTTTAGATCTTATTTAACAGAAGAGTTTTTGTGTTTGTTTCGGAGCTGTTGAGTGTTCTGTGGTGCCTTTTACATGTGGTGTATCTCAGGGCTCTATACTTGGCTCTCTTATCTTCTCCCTGTCCTTACTTCCTCTTGGATATTCTCTGGAAGCATGGTGTTACTTTACATTTTTATGCTGATGACAGTCAAATCTGCCACTCAAACAGGAAAACCAAAACTTTGTAAACCTATAGGAATATAGTGAAGAAATTAAAGATGGACAACGAGGATGGATTATAGAAGTTGCAGAACATGTTCTCCCCCCACAGACTCTGTCTGACCTGCCCCAGCTGCATGTTCCTTCATGTTCTCTCAGGTCAACAGATCAGTTGCTGTTGGTGATTTCAAAGTCAAACAGGCTGAGAGGTGACCTTTTTTCAGTTGCTGCCTCCAAACTGTGGAAAATTTGCCTTTGCACATTAAACAAGCTGACTCACTTTTTATGTTTATATCCTCTGTAAAAAAATAAATAAATAATAATAATAAAGGTTTTTATATGGCTTTTAACTCAATCTGAGATGTTGGATTTAATTGTTTTTATTATTTTAACTGTTCACTATATTTTACTGTTTTAATTTTTATTTTATTCTTATTTAGAACTTCATTTACAACATATTGTTTAGTAACTTTAGCAAACAGCACTTTGGCCAACTGAGTTGTTTAAAAAAAAGTGATTTAAAAAAAAGTTGTATTGTACAGTATTGTATTGCATAAGCATGGTGGTGGTAGCATCATGATGCAGTGGTACACTGCACAAAGTGGATGGCATATTGAAGTAAGAGGACTACCTTCAATCTTTTCTACTTTACCTAAAATCAACCATTAGACAGATACAATTGCAACCAATTGTCATGTATGACAAAGAACCTAAACCCTTTTCAAAACTGGTTTCTGGTTGGATAAAACAGGCTACCAATAACTGCTGCAAAGCTCAGACTTCAACCAGATTGAAAATTTGTGGATCAATCTAAATAAACTCCAACAGATCTGCTAAGAAGAGTGGTGACATCCAGAATTATGCTGGAAGCCTGCTAAAATATGATGTCCATGTGCAACTTGCTAAGAGACATTTGCCAAATAATACTGTAGTGGGATTTATGCATATATTTGAGTCAGTATGTAAAATTTTAACCATGTGTGCATTTGAGGAAATCCACAACAAAACTAGACTTGTGAACCAAGTTTTTGTCTTTAAAAACCATTGAAGTTGAATGTTGTATCATAATTCCATCCTTGTAGAAAAATTGTTGAAATACATAAGTAACAGCTGAAAATTGATGACCTTCTTAGGTGGTTGTAAACAGCTGTAATAAGCATCATAAACATAGCATATCACAGCATATCATCATGCTGCTACTGGGACCGCACTGCTAACAAGACCATGCCGCTAACAGAACCACACTGCTAACAGGACCATGTTGCTAAAAGAACCACACTGCTAATAAGACCATGCTGTTAACAGGACCACACTAACAGGGCTATGTTGCTAACAGGACCACATTGCCAACTGAACCACACTGCTAACAGAACCACTCAGCTAATAGGGCTATGCTGCTAACATAACCACATTGCTAGCAGAACCACACTGCTAACATTGCTAACAGGACAAGGTTGCTAAGATAATCTCACTGCTAATAAAACTCTGCTAATAGGGCTATGCTGTTAACAGGACCACATTGCTTAGAAGACCACACTGCTAATAGGGCTATGTTGCCAACAGGACTTCATTGCTAACACTGTTAGCAATGAGGTCCTGTTAGCAGCATGGTACTATTAGCAGCATGGTTCTGTTAGTAACAGAACCATGCTGCTAACAGTACCATGCTGCTAACAGGACCATGTTGCTAATAGGACTATACTGCTAACATAACCACACTGCTAACAGTACCATTCTGCTAACAGGACCATGTTGCTGAGAGAACCTCACTGCTAACAGAACCACTCTGCTAGTAAGGCTATGCTGTTACCAGGACCACATTGCTAACAGGACCACATTACTAATAGGGCTATAATGCTACTAACAGGACCACATTGCTAACCGGATCACACTGCTAACAGGACCATGCTGCCAACAGTAACAGTGTTTTTATTTTCTATTATTAATTGCTTTTTATTGCTGTATATTGTTGTCTATGTATGTCTGTCTAAAACAGGTCTTTTGTGAAGTATTTGTTTGAATCATCGTACTTGCACCGTTGTATTCTACCATGTTGTTTATTTTTCTTTTGGACCTTAGATGTTGTATTTCTTTTCCACTTCACTTACTGTATTGGTGCCTTGTTTTGTACTTTTGTTGCATTTTTTGACATTTCATGTTTGTTTTTGTTTTGTTTTGTTGGCGAGTCCATTTGGTTCTTCTTCTTCTGAGCATTTCATTGCATGCAATGGTCATCAATACAAGGTCAATATGCATATTGACCTTGTTTTGACCTTCATATGACAAATAAACAATAAACGTGAACATAAACTGGTTCAACAAGCACCTCTGAATTGAATCCTGCATTAGTTTTGCACCTCGGGAGGTCTTCTGTTTGCTCAGCCACATTCCCGCTCACAGACACACACACACGCCACACAAACCAAGCAAGGGTCTTCTAAACATTTCACAGAGAGAAGAAGCACACGCGTGGAATTTAGACACTTTATTTGGGCATTATGGTGAGAACAGTAGGACCTAGGCTGCTCCAGAGGTAATGTCTGAGGGAGGGATCCCTCACGTCACTGCAGCCAGACACTGACCTCACTCGTAAAGGTTTACAGTGACTCCATGGTCCTATGATGCTTGGTCGGCTAGATTTGGTGTTGCAAACGTCATGGGGGATGCTAGCAGATAAGTAAAAACACTTTAATAAAAGAATCATAACAGAACAAATAATGTGAGAAATCTAATTAAATTAGACCTTAATTCAGACACCACTTATAAACAATAGCAGTTTTTTTTAAATTAAAACTGTGTTCGTATAAACTTTTCAGCACCAAGTCACAGAAAAGGATCAAGAGAAGAATTGAGGAATGTAGAGGGGCATTTCTCTTATGAGCTGCCCCACACCTCCACCCTCCCACCCCTCGCCTCACTCCTCTCGGCCTATTTATGGAAGAAGACCTCTGAATCCAACACAAGTCAGAGTTCTCTGTGCTCACTCGTGTCATAATTCAAACGTGAGGCTACAGTAGGACAGGAAGCGTCAAACAAACCTGGGTCTGATCAGTGAACGTGCGCTCAGTTCATTACTTAAAGTCACATTGGTTTCATATTCTCTTAGCTTCTTCTGAGCTCTGAAACGGTTTCAAGTTTTTTTCTTTTCAGTCTTGTCTCCAAATCACTGACTAACTGGTCACTGGTGCTTCAGCTGCGTTCACTCTCAGTGACAGTGGGTTTCAATTCAAAATGAATCTCTTTGTCCATCTAGGCACCACCATGTTTGGTTCAAACCTCTCGTTGTGCTGGGAGCACCATCTCTGTGGCGAGGCATGGCGGTGGTAGCATCTTGCCGTGGGGATTCTTTTCGTCAGCAGGAAAAGTGTGAAACTGGTCAGAGTTGAAGAAAAGACTGATTGCACCAAATACAGGTGGTCCCCGACTTACGAGCGAGTTCCGTTCCTACGACTATCTCGTAACACGAAATCTCGTACGTCGAACCCGAAACACGTGTTGCTCGTAAGTCCGGATTTTCGGTCGTAAGTCGGAAAATTTATGCTAGCGCTACTACGAACACTCGTTTTTCATCACAAACGTACATACTAGTTCATAAACATGCTCAGAAACTTGTTTACAAACGGTTAGCTAACACACTTTCATCTAAAAACACATACCAGTGCTGTATTTTCTGTATGTTCTCTACAACTTTACTGTTCGTTAGTCAGCTCGTAAGTCCGGAACCTGGTATGTCGATGCGCTCGTAAGTCGGGGAGTACCTGTATAGAGAATTTCTCGAGGAAAACCTTTTTGAGGCTTCCAAAGATGTGCGTCTGAGAAGGAGGCTCGCCATCAAGCAGGACAGAGACCCTGAACACCACGTTGAAGGAGAACCAGCTAAATGTTCTGAAATGACCCAGACCTTAATTCAACTCAGAACTGGATTCAATCTTGGGTTTACCCTTTTCTCTTTTATTGCTAAGAACTCCTCCGGAATACAAAAAGTCTTTAAATTGAAAGAGTTGTTCCCTTCGACTGTTTTTAAGGCCATTCTTCATGAATTTTTAAATGTTTTATCTGACGATGACAGTTCTGAGCTTCATGGATGAGTTATTCTCTGTTGTTTTGTCCCCTGGGCCCGAGTGAATAGGGGGAATTGGAAATACCCTCCATCTGTCCATTTGTTTATGTTGTGAGCACTTATAAGTGAAGAACTTTCTTTTTGCTGTGTGGCTGCATTGAGACATAACGAAAATTCCTTTCGAAAGTTGGGTTGCCACACAAAATCCAAGATGGCTGCTACCATATACAGTATGTATGTAACCTGCCCCTCCCAGTCATTAGAGAACGCCATGCTTTGTAGTTTGTATACAGCTAAAAATCATATTTCCTCTAATGACTGGGTCAGAAAGAAGCAACGTGCTGGATCCCATTTGTATAAATGTCTGTTTGTCTTGTGAGCATGATCACTTGAAAAATAATGGCTGCCACCACATACCGGTATGTAAACCAACCACCCCAATCATTTGAGAAAACTATGTCTTTTAGTTTTTATATTGCTTAAAAGTTTAGTTTTCTCAAATGATTGGGGTGGTTGAAGATTAATCTATAGTGTGCAAGGTCACCAATGACCACCCCCTAGCTCCACTGTTGCACCTGTTAGTGAATCAAGTTGTTTTTGTTCACCAGGACTGAGTCACTCTGTCCCTGTCCACCTTGGACAAGAATAAGAAACCGACCTCTTATTATACACAGTGTGACTTCTACCTATTTGACTATACATGCATCCATCACCCATCCATCTGTTCATCATCCATCCATCCATCCATCCATCTGTTCATAATCCATCCATCCATCTGTTCATCATCCATCCATCTATCTGTTCATCATCCATCCATCTGTTCATCATCCATCCATCCATCCATCCATCCATCCATCTATCTGTTCATCATCCATCCATCCATCTGTTCATCATCCATCCATCCATCTATCTGTTCATCATCCATCCATCTGTTCATAATCCATCCATCTATCTGTTCACCATCCATCCATCTGTTCATCATCCATCCATCAATCCATCCATCCATCTATCTGTTCATCATCCATCCATCCATCTATCTGTTCATCATCCATCCATCTGTTCATCATCCATCCATCCATCTATCTGTTCATCATCCATCCATCTATCTGTTCATCATCCATCCATCTGTTCATCATCCATCCATCTATCTGTTCACCATCCATCCATCTGTTCATCATCCATCCATCCATCATCCATCTATCTGTTCATCATCCATCCATCCATCTATCTGTTCATCATCCATCCATCCTTCATCCATCCATCCATCCATCCATCCATCTGTTCATCATCCATCTATCCATCCATCCATCGATCTCATCCATCCATCTGTCTATCATCCAACCACCCATCCATCCATCTATCATTCATCCATCCATCCATCTATCATTCATCCATCCATCTGTTCATCATCCATCCATCTTTCCATCATCCATCCATCATCCATCCATCTATCATTCATCCATCCATTTGTTCATCATCCATCCATCTGTTCATCATTCATTCATCTGTTCATCATCCATCTGTTCATCATCCATCCATCTGTTCATCATCCATCCATCTGTTCATCATCCATCCATCTGTTCATCATTCATTCATCTGTTCATCATCCATCTGTTCATCATCCATCCATCCATCTGTTCATCATCCATCTGTCTATCATCCATCCACCCATCCATCCATCTATCATCCATCCATCCATCATCCATCCATCTGTCTATCATCCATCCATCATCCATCCATCTATCATTCACCCATCCATCTGTTCATCATCCATCCATCCATCTTTCCATCAACCATCCATCTATCATTCATCCATCCATCTGTTCATCATCCATCCAAAAGGCATATTTTGAATGAATGTTACAAACGTGTTCATTTCTACCAAACAGTTAATAAAATATTTATAAAATACAATGAATTTCAAATGTTACAGATTGAGTTTAACATAAAAGAAATAGTGTTTTATGTTTAAATATCAGTTAATAAGTAATCCATTATGCCCCCTTGTTTAGGACTGGAACCAATCTCAGCTGCTTTTGTGTGAAGGCAGGGACACCCAGGACAGGTCACCAGAGACACCCAGGACACGTCTCCAGTCCATCACAGAGACAGACAAAGAGACAAACAACCATCCACACTCCCAGTCAAAGCTAAGAACAATTTACATTTGCACAGAAGAGCCAAAAAATTATTCAAACTGAGGACTCAAGTTCTTGATTGAGAGTTCTAATCACTACTGGTAATTATCAATAATAATTGATCATATTTACCAAGCTAAATCATTGTGTGGAGTCTTTAATAATACAGACCAGATCAGATGTGATCAGGCAGTCATATATTCACATGTATGTAAATGTATTATTATTAATACTATAATTAAAGTTGAACCATGCAAATTTGTTTGGAACGAACAAGTGGACCTTTGTGCCTCTTGGTCCCACTGAAGTAGCTCTCAGTCTCAAAAAGTTTGGTGACCCCTGCATTAAAGTATTTCTTCTCCTTGAAAACTGTTTTTTTTTTTAGCTTTAAGATTTTGGGAAGGTGTGGTACCAGATTATCAGTGACACTGACCACAGCAATCTATGAATACAAGCCAAACAGAAATTTAAACAATATTTAGAGGGGACCTATTTTGCAAAATTCTCATTTTGCCACTTGTCATTTTGACAAGTGGCAAAGATTGAACACATTACATTTTTTATAAGAGTAATGAGTGTCACTATTGTACTGATTAATAGTAGTATTAAGACTACTAAATACATGCCATTTAAATCAATATTATTGCTGATTATTATGCATAGTATATGCATGCAGTTTGGATAAACTTCCCTCTGTACATTTTGCATTACATTTCACTGTAACTTTGCCGACCCCCCCAAAATTGCTCTTAAAAAATGTCCCTGTTTATGGTCCCCCCCAATAATGAGATGAAATCTACGCCCTTGCTTCCACCGCAGATCCTCTTAGGTTCAGTGGGGTGTAGGTGTGTTTGTTCCTTCTGAAGTACACATTCATCTCCTTCGTCTTCTTCACATTGATGTGAAGATTATTCTCTTTGCACCAGCTCTCCAGGTGTTCCACCTCCTGCCTGTAGCTGGACTCATCATTGTTTGTGATGCATCCCACCACAGCTGTATCATCTGCAAACTTTACAATATGACAGCCTGGATGGGTAGCTGCACAATCATATGTGAGCAGAGTGAACAGGAGAGGGCTCAACACACATCCTTGAGGAGAGCCAGTGCTGAGGGTAATGGTGGAGGAGGAGAAGTTGTGGATCCTCACTGACTGTGGTCTGTTTGTTAAGAAGTCCAGGACCCAGTTACAAATGGAGGGACTTAGTCCCAGTGTGGATAGTTTGTCCATCAGTTTTTGTGGATCATGGTGTTGAAGGCAGATGTGAAGTCCACAAAGAGCATACGGACGTATGAGTCCTTCTGTTCCAGGTGGGTGAGAGCAGTGTGGACCACAGAGGAGATGGCGTCCTCTGTCGATCGGTTCTCACGGTACGCATACTGATGAGGGTCCTCGTTGATGTTGATGGATGTTTTGATGTGAGTCATGACCAGTTTTTCGAAGCATTTAGCGACTATCGGGGTGAGGGCCACTGACCGATAGTCATTCAGACCAGTTACTGTGGAGCTTTTTGGGACTGGGATGATGTTGGCAGTTTTCAGGCAGGTGGGAACTGTTTCCAGGGCAAATGAGGTGTTAAAGATGTACTCTTACCGCATTGTCATAGTCAGTGGACCCCTTACCGATAGCCTTGGCCCCCCCTGGGCCCCCCCAGCAATAAAAGTCTAGCTCCGCCACTGCCTCTGCTCAACTGCCTGGCTGACACCAGGGACTGGATGGCTTTAAATTTCTTAAGTTTCAATGAAAAGAAGTCTGAAACCCTATTGTTCCCTCCCAACGACATGATCACGAACCACTGCATCAACCTTTCTTCTCTAGCCCTGTAAGAAAAACAAAAAGTCACAAATCTGGACGTGATAAAGGACCCTTCCATGAAACTCAACAGTCATGTAAACATGATCGTTAAATCCAGTTTTTTCCACGTGAGGCGACTGTCTAAGCTGAAGCCAGTGGCGGCTCTTGTAATGTCCACCAGAGGGGGCTATTTCTCAAAATAGAAAAAAATTTATTTCCACGTTCAAATAGTGTTTTTAAAAAAAAATCAAATGCAGATTAATACAAGGTCAACAGGACAATTAAATGCTCAGGATGAGAAGAACAAATTTGACTCACTAAAACGACAAAGAACAAACAAAAATATACATAAATAAATTATATATAAATTATAGAAAGGAAAATAAGTGAGATTAAAACATTTCTGCATTTCTACTTGCAAGAGGCGTTGTTTTCCTTCTCCAGATCCATACAGTGTTAAGAAATAGTAAAACACCACCAGTTAAGTTTAGTATCTAAAATTATTAATGTTTGATCGTTTTTTAAAGGCATATTAAAATAAATGTAGCCATGAGAGTCCAGTAAAACACTAGCAGTGACATTTAGTATATAAAATTATTAATGTTTGATAATTTTTTATAAGCAAATTGAAATAAATGTAGCCATCAGAGTCCAGTAAAACACCACCATTGACATTTAGTATACAAAATTATTATTGTTTGATCATTTTTTATAAGCAAATTAAAATAAATGTAGCCATCAGAGTCCAATACTGTACAATAACATGGAGGCTAGTGCTGGCAACCTAACTCCACAAACAAACAAAGAAAAAAAACTCACCAGTTCCCACTTGCAGTCAGCTGAGCTGAAGGCTTTTTTTCACAAACATAGCCATCTAAAAGTTTAGAGGCATATCAGTCAGGAATGGTAATATAAGCATTAGATAAAGACTAGCATTAGCATGCTAGCTCCAGAAACAAACTCACAGTTGCCACTTTTAGAATAAACAGTCAGCTGAAGGCTTTTTCACAAACAGAGCCATCTAAAAGTCGAGAGGCATATCAGTCAGAAATGGCAAATAGGCATTAGATAAAGGGCCTTCAATGATTTAAAACCTACCTGAGTCAGCCTGCTTGAGTCACTAACTGCACGGCTCAATTCCCAGAAAACAACAACAAAAAAAGACAGGAAGCACAAGATCTGTAGGTACAGCTCACGTTGGATGTGTCCAGGGCGCTGAAATCTACGCCCAGCATCTTCCCATTGTTTTGCAACATCGTGGAATAACTGCGCATGCACCATTATTAATGAGAGTCCATGGATAAGATCCATGCGCCCACAGGACAGGAAATACGTCACCAATCAGAAAACTTTTTTTGAAACAAACAATATATAACTCATCGTTACTCATAAAATATTTATCCTACACAACTAAAAACATATATGCATATATTTCAAAATATTTTTATTTTATTATTTTATTTTTATGATTTTTTTGTCTTCAATGTAAAATGGTCCAGAAGTTCCAGTGGGGTGGCGCCCTAGCGCCCCCTATTGGCCGGCCTCCCCTGGCTGAAGCCCATATTATCTAAAAATAACCTGGAGACAGTAATACACACATTTATTACATCTAGGCTTGATTACTGCAATTCACTCCTGTTTGGTATCAGTCAGACCACATTGCACGATTACAACTGGTCCAGAACACAGCAGCCTGATTTTTAGCCAGTACAGACAAAAGAGAGCACATTACACCAGTCTTGGCCTCCCTGCACTGGCTACCGGTTCATCTTCAAATCCAGTTCAAAATTCTCCTGTATGTCTACAAATCGCTGAACAGTCTCGCCCCCCCCACATCTCACTGATTTGCTACAGCCCTATGTCCCACCACGTTCTCTGAGGTCAGCGGACCAGTTGTTCCTCACAGTTCCAGGATCTCGTTTTAACCGCAGAGGTGACAGGGCCTTCTCTGTAGTAGGACCAAGACTCTGGAATGAGTTACCTCTGCTCGTCAGACAGGCCCCCTCCCTCTCGGTTTTTAAATCCCGTTTAAAGACCCACTACGATTCTGTTGCTTTCAACACCAGATGATCTGTGTTTGGTCGTTATATTTATTATCTGCGACGATCTTATGTCTATATATATATTTTTTTTTACTTCATTTTGTATGTTGCCTAGGTGTTGCCTGTTGTTTGTTTGTTTGTACAGCACTTAAGTTTGGTTGGCCTTGTCACTGTTTTAAGTGCTCTATAAATAAAATGATATGGTATGGTATGGTATCCCTGATACCTCGGAGATCAAAGGCATCACAATCACCTCTGGATAAGATCTGCTTAAGGTTTTGTGCTTGTCCGAAGTGTTTGTCATTATTACGTCACAGGATGTCTGAGGGTTCAGATATCACATTTCATGCTCTGGCCTTTTGCCATTACAGTAGATGACTTACTTCCTTTAATATTGTTAAATTATTCATTGACAATGTTTAGAGTAGAGGCAAAAATCTTAAAATCCACTTTTTGTTTATTTGAGGAATGTGTTTTTTAATAATTCTAAGATAACATTAGCTAATTTTCTGTTCATTTATGCTTCTTATTTTTGGATTCTTTGAGGCAGAGATCTCTGGATACAGGTAAGATTTTAATTGTTCATAACTTTCCACTTTCAAAGATCTGGCTTAGACCTTTAAAGGGACCGTTCAGACATCTTTGAAGTGATATTCTGTTTAATAGTTGTCAAAAGTTAGCACCTTATCAGCCATAACATCAACAATTGAGTGTACAATATGGAGAAAAAGTCAAAAATCTTCATCCAAGCTAGGCTAATGGCTAGTCGGGCAAGTTTCAGTTTCTCAGGCTCAAAAAACAACTTTAGTCAACAATGACATACTGATGATGTGAAAGAACATTACATAAGCTAATATTAAACTTTGACACTTTTGTGTGGTCATTTACTTTGTTGCTGATTTCTCAGATAAGTTAAAGTACAAAGTAGCATTAGCCTAGCCAAAACGAACGCTTTTCTCTGAAGAGGGTTGCCAGATAGGAAATAAAAAACTACTGTATAGTTCTTTTGCTTTAAAACTATTGTATTTTGAACAAAACTATAGTATTAGTGGAGTGAGAGTGCACTTTTGTTAGTGGTGGTGGTGGTGGTGTGGTGCATGGAAAAGGAAAACAAGAGGAGGGGAGGTGTGTGCTTGTCGAGCACAAATAAGGATGTGTGCTCTTGTTTGCATGAATAAAATGATTTATTGCACACTTCTTCTTTAGGTTTTTCCTTCTTCAGGGGTCACCACAGCTAGTCATCCTCCTCCATCTCACTTTGTCCGAACTCCAACTACCTTCATGTCCTCTCTAACTGCATCCATATATCTCCTCTTTGGCCTTCCTCTTTTGTCTTTTTCCTGGCAGCTGCATTTCTAACATCCTTCTACCAATATACCCACTGTCCCTCCTCTGGACATGTCCAAACCATCTCAGTCTGGCCTCCCTAACTTTATCTCCCAGTTGTTCAACATGTGCTGTACCTCTGATGATCTCATTCCTGATCTTATCCATCCTTGTCACTCCTAAGGAGAACCTCAGCATCTTCATTTCTGCCATTTCCAGTTCTTTCTCCTGTCTTTTTGTCCTTGTCTCTGTCTCCAGACCATACAATATAGCTGGTCTCACCACTGTCTTGTAAACTTTTCCTTTGACCTTTGCTGACACCTTTTTGTCACAAATCACTCCTGAAACTTTTTTCCATCCACTCCATCCTGCCTGGACTCTCTTTTTCACCTCTTTACCACATTCCCATTTTCCTGGACAGTGGACCCCAAGTACTTGAAGTCCTGCACCTTTGTGACCTCTGCTCCTTGTAGCCTCACTGTTCCACTGGCCTCCCTCTCATTCACACACATGTACTCTGTCTTACTACGGCTGACTTTCATTCCTCTTCTTTCAAGTGCATACCTCCACCTCTCCAAGTTCTCTTCCACCTGTTCCCTGTTCTCACCACAGATCACAATGTCATCTGCAAACATCATAGTCCATGGGGATTCCTGCCTGACCTCATCTGTTACCCCGGAATTACACTGCACGCGGCTCCGCCCCGCTGCGGTCCGCATGTCGCAGCTGACGTGAGTCCTCGCCCACTGCCTGCGCTCCCCTCAGGTCCGCCTGGATGCGCCGCTCCAAGACACGTGCGAGATCGCGCGATAAATCAAGTGAAGTCAGAACAAAACAATTCATTCGGTGGAAGAAGGAGAACAACTGTAGAGAGACTGCTGCCTTGATCTTCTCTCGTAAATAAGCTACATGGTTTGAGCAACAGGAAGTGATGTTTACATTTCAGAATAAAATACGTTTTTATTTATTTATTTCTTGTATTGCGTTTGTAGGCGTAGTCATAGTCATAAATATAATAGTTTAGTCATAGAATAGTCATAAATGATAGTTTGACAGCATTTTTGTACAAATAAATCCGTATAGAGCTAGGATTAGTCCGCCCGTGGTGATTTTATTTTGTAAATACGGAAGTTGTGCTCGTTCCTTTTCCTGTTGGTGCGACGTAATCTTCAAAAGTTGACTCCGGCACAGCTCCGTCATCCGGCAGAAATAGAAAATTTTCTAATTTTGACGGACTGCCGTCCGCTCTCCGCAGCTCGCCGCCGCCGTGCGGAGCCAGTGTAAATTCTGTCATTGATTATAATGGGTGCGTATTTGCTGCGGAGGTCGGACCGGAGCGGGGCGGAGCCGTAACGCATGTGGTGTAATTCCGGGGTTAGTCGGTCCATCACCAGAGCAAACAAGAAGGGGCTCAGAGCTGATCCTTGATGCACTCCCACCTCCACCTTGAAGCTATTTGTCACTCCTACAGCACATCTCACCACTGTCCTGCTGTCCTAATACATGTCCTTTGTTGGTGCACAGAAATGCTAAAACTATCATACAAAGTACATTTGTGTGTTTTAATTTTTTTTTACTGTGTATTGTATAAACTTAAAAATTATAATATAACTATGATAATTATTGTATATCTGAAAACATTGGCCCTCTATAAGTGATGTCATGGTTGATATGGAACTAATGATTTACAACCTTTAGACAAAACATCACTTCAGAGATGAATGGACTGTCCTTTTAAAGTTCTGGTCATTTATAAGAATATAAAGTAAGAGAAGAAGGAATAGACTCTGCTTTTGTACCATACAGTGAATAAAAACCACCTGTCTTCACTTATCTGCTGCATTTGGGGGCCGAGATGATGTAGAGGTAGGGCAGCCGACTTGGGACCAGAACGTCACAGTTTCAACTCCCCACCATGCCCACATGTCATGGTGTCCTTGAGCAAGCCACCTAATCCCTGATTGCTCCCCAGGTGCCTACATAGCTGCGCACTGCTCCACCTGGGTGTATGCCAGGTGTGATGGGTTAAATGCAGAGAACTAATTTCGTCATTGTGTGGGAACATACAATGACCACATATAGCAATTTATTAGGTCTAAGTTTTCACCAGACTTTTGTTTTTAACAAGTTGAGTAGAAATCCATGAAGGAATTCAACAAATGAAGATTTCTAAATGTAGAACAGGGTTGGATATGGCAAGAGAGGACTCAGATACCTATCAAGTTCAGTTTAGACAAATCCAAATCATTGTCCACTGAAGAAGACACTTCTGCTTTTTCAAACAGTCCCATGTCCTCTGCGGCACAGCGGTGAGGGGACACTGCCTTTGAAACTAACTCAACACTTTCCAAAAGGCTTTAAGTACCCCATAACCAGTTCCTGTTTATAGTTCCTACAAAGTCTGGTATTTTTTTTCTTCAGATTTGTGTTTTTGTTTCTCTAAGTCTGGGAAAAGCCTTCAGCATAAATTCTTCCTGAAATAGACACACTTCTATAACCTGTTTACTTTTACACTATTTTCCCTCCGTCTCTGGCTTTGAGCAAGATACCAGACCTCGTAAAGACGAAGCGAGGAGACTTGCACACACTAAATCCTCATGTTAAAAGTGTCACCAAGGAAACACAGCCTGTGTGTGTTGAGCTGAATCAGGCGCTGACAGACGGTGGATTTATGCCTTTGAGACACGCAGGTGAGCTCTTGGGTGCAGAAAACTTTGCAGGTGGTGGTTTTCAGCTCAGCTCCAGCTTCAGGCGAATCTGAGCTTCGGCTGTTTGCTGCGAGAGGACCTTTTCATTGAAGCTCTGTTCTGTGACCATGTTTGGTAAAAGCTCCTCGGGCTCGGACCAAAGCCCCTGACCGGCTGCTGTGCACTCACTCAGGCAGGGGATGGTTTCAGTCAGGGAACCCTCCTCCCCCCTCCACAGCCTTCACTTTCCACACTCCTGTAAATCACTGTTTCAGGCCTAATTGAACCAGTTCTGTTTTTATCCTTTCTTTTGCTCAGTGTAAACACCTCTTGCTAAAAGTCTCTTCCTCTCCCACGAGCACAGTATTGCAGGTGGTGACAGCTAGCAGTAGCTGCTGAGGGTGATGCTGTCAGACTGCAGGCTCCCTGCGGACGCATGCCAAGGAGAGATTTGGCATACTGAACTAGACCCTTGTCAAATACATCATTTTATGTTTTAATAATTTATCCACCTTCTTCCTAGGCCCCATGCTGCCTTGCGTGAATTATGGGTGCGACTTCCAGCACGGACCAGAGCCGGCGTTTGTTTATGTACGAACAGTATGAGCTAATAGTTTTATCTGAGCATTGTGGATTTAATTTAGACATGTAGGAACACCAGCTGTCAGAGTCAAACAGGACAATATAATTCAAGTTCAAGTATCTTTATTGTCATTTGCATCACGTGTGGTGAGGTGGAATGAAATTGTGTACACAGGGTCCCAGTTACATCCAAAAACTGGCAAAAATTTAAAGTCTAGAAAGAAATGGTATAAGGTTATAAGATGTACACTAAGATATATGCTAAACAATATGCTAAACACCAATAATGTAAAATAGTACGGTAGGCTATATTAAACAGCAGCCGCTGTCGTCATACCCACAATCATACCCCGCCTGCTGAAGACGAGAGATGGAGGATGAGCTGAACAAGTGGCTGCAGATTACATCTACCAGCATATTTAGCTACATCTACTAGCATATTTAGCTATACATCTACTAGCATATTTAGATACATCTGCTAGCATATTTAGTTACATCTAGACATTTAGCTACATCTGCTAGCATATTTAGCTACATCTACCATACTAGCACATTTAGCTACAACTACTAGCATATTTAGCTACATCTGCTAGCCTATTTAGCTACATCTGCTAGCATATTTAGCTATATCTACTAACAATTTAGCTACATCTACTAGCATATTTAGCTACATCTGCTAGCATATTTAGCTACTGTATATCTACTAGCATATTTAGCTACATCTGCTAACATATTTAGCTACATCTACTAGCATATTTAGCTACATCTACTAGCATATGTAGATACTAGCATATTTAGCTACATCTACTAGTATCTTCAGCTACTTCATAGCCTCAGTTCTTCTGACAGTGTAGTGATGAACAACCTGAAAAGCTCTGAGATGTACAGTATCAGTATCTCTAAGGTCTGTGGTGTTTTGTTAAAAGAGGTGGGACACAATCTTGTTTACCTTAAATCAGACACAGAGCTCAACCAAAGCCTTAAAGTCGCGCTTGGGTTAATTACAAAGAAAATCAAAAACCTAAAGACGAACAAATCCTATAAAGCTTTGTCCTCCATACACTTGAAATCATACCTGATGTTCTTGTCACTGTTCTCAAATCTTCTGAGGATCTGGCATCTCTTCGCCGGTAGTTTATTGTTTTCTAGACACAAAGTAAGATACAGTAGGCTACAGGTTTTCCTCCTTCGGCCGTTTGTCGACAAACTGAAACGAGCACACATAGTATCCTGATGCATGCTCAATAATCCAGGTAGAAAAATCAAAAAAAGATAATTCTGGTCCTCTGGACATTCAAAAAACAAAATAAAAATATTGTAGAAACGTTTCGTCTTTCGTCCGAAAGACTTCCTCAGTCTGAGATGCTGTATTCACATCAGTCTTATAAATAGCACCTTCTCGTATTGGATCAACCAGTTTGCTGCTGACAGCCAAAACCAGCTGTTCACATGATCAAGGAGGACCATCAGCCTAACGATGTATCATTAGCACCCTGATGATTGTTTGCTATTCACAGAGGGCTGAATGCATAGTTGCCAAGTCCGCTTAAGTCGCTTGTTTGGGCTTGTTTTCATGGAGCTGGCCGCTTGCATGTTTCTCTCGCGAGATCTGGCAACACTGCCTGAGTGATACTAATAACTGCGTTGTAAGAGGGGGACAGTTGAACCCGGAGGCCTCCCCCTCTGTTTAATGATGGACGGTTTCTTTTCACAAAGATGGCCTCCTTTATTCCTCTCTCAAACCATCGTTCCTCTCTATCAAGGATGTGAACATCTTCATCCCTGAAAGAGTGACCGCTGGCCTGGAGATGAGTGTAGACCACAGAGTCCTGACCTGATGATGTTGATCTTCTGTGCTGGACCATCCTTTTGGCCAGTGGCTGTTTAGTTTCCCCGATATAAGACTGATCACAGCCCTCCTGACACTGAACAACATACAGTACACAATATTAGTCTGTGCCGGGGGACTGGATCTTTGGGATGAACCAGTCTTTGTCGTAATGTATTGAAGAAGTTTAAAAAAGCTAAGTCTGGTCTAGATTTTTCTACCTGGATTATTGAGCAAGCATCAGGGTATTGAAGAAGTCTTTCGGAGGAAAGACGGAACGTTTCTACAATAGTTTTGTTTTGTTTTTTGAATGTCCAGAGGACCAGACTTAACTTTTTTAGAGAGCACACAGTGTTTTGGGTGGTCTCTTCAAGTTCACATTTTCCATCCTCATCTGTAGGTAGGAGATGGAAACTACACGTCTTTTCACAGGAACACTTTCATTGTTTTGGGTCCATGTTCAGAACTCAGTTGTTGTAGCCACTGATTCAGTTTGGCCTGGTTGTTCTGCAGCCGTGAACACAACAGGTACCTGAACTCAGCACGGCTATTTTAGTAAACTTTGTGGTTGTTAAATAAATGTGAACAAAACAAAAACAGAGTTTTATCTGCTAAACTATGAATGTGTGTAGCATTCAATATATAATAATAATGTGTTTGTCTGTCATCTGTGTATGTTTAACTATCGTTTAATGTATCAGTTACATGTACCTAATGATATGTTGTGTACTGTATTATCGAGCACTTTTAAGTGGGTATACTGAAATGCTTAAGCTTTTGAGCATCACGTAGACTACAGCACTGGATCCATCCAATGTCTTTACCTGCTTCTCTGGACAGGTCTCCAGTCCATCACAGGGACACAACGAGACAAAAGAGACAACCATTCACTCTTTCATTCACACCTAGAGACAATTTAGAGTTACCAATCAGTCTAACACAGGGGTGCCCACACTTTTTCCCTGAGAGGGCCAAATTTAAAATGCAACAGAGGGCTGCGGGCCAAATTCAATAATAAAATTCATGAAATGTAAAATACATCTTTAAGTAAACTCCATTTATTTATTAAACAGTTATTTAACCTTCCATTCTGTATAAAGAACATTACAGAACTGAAAACAAATATAAGAAATTAAAACATATTGAAATGTTGGCATTTCAGTATATTTATACATAGTGCAAAATGTAAAAAAAAATAAAAAAATGCACGTCCTATTTATTAACCTTTATTTAACCAGGCAAATCCCACTGAGATCACAATCTGTTTTGCAGGGGAGGCCTGGGCCTGAAGGCAGACTAACATGCATGTTTTTGGTCTGTGGGAGGAAACCGGAGTACCCGGAGAAGACCCACGCATGCATGGAGAGAACATGCAAACTCTGGAGCTGGGATTTGAACCAGCGATCAGTTGGTAGAGCTGTTTCCTGTCAGAGAGAAGGTCGCTGGTTGAAATCCTTTGTCCTTCCTTGTGTCTGCAGTGGTGCTGCTGCTGCCACCTGCTGTTCAGAAGAAAAACCATGTTCAGTTTCTGGAATGAAACCTGCCTCAGCAGAGCTTCACATGTACCAAACACTAACAGGTCAGGTTAGCTCAGATGTTGTTGAAGTCCAGATGTATCTTCCTGACAACATCTGGAATGTCCAGAGGACTCAGGAACACACTTCTCTACAACCTTGAAATGAAAAGTTGTTGTCCCTCGATCCTTTTCTGTATCGTTTCTCCACAGCAGGAGAGATGAAGTCACCAACATGCTGCAACAACTTCTGTTCCTCCGTACACACGTCGTAAACTTTGCCGTCCCCTAAATCACCACACACTTGTGTCCTAAATTATTTTTACACACACACACACTACACCTCAGATTTCCAGTACAAAACAGACTCATGTCATCTGCGGAAATGTTCAGATGACTGCAGTAGTCGGGTGTATCAGAGATGGACAAGAAGCTGGGTGCAGGGAACTGGTGGACCTCTTTGTGGCGTGGTGTGGAAACAATCATCTTGAATGTGAACAAAACAAAGGAGACGATTGTAGATTTCAGGAGACGCGGGAACAGGTCCAACTCTTTTTTACATCACGAGAGAAGAAGTGGCGGTGGTGGAGAAGTACACGTTGGGGTTCACCTGGACAACAGTCGGGACTGGAGATGTACAGTAACAGTGAAACCATCAAGGTGCATGATAGTTGAAATGTCTTTAACAACCCACAGCTGAATTTCCACAGACTTGGTGAGAAACACGTTTTAAAAGTGTGGAATTAAAGTAAGGAACTCTAGATGAAATGTTGCCTTTTTTTTGCCCACCACCACATTGCAAATACTTTGTATGTATATATATGTATATATATATATATATATATATATATATATATATATATATATATATATATA